>JACJUY010002766.1:1603-13671 GCA_014220935.1 Platorchestia sp. MABIK
ATGGCTACTATGGTTCTCAATAGTTAAGGATTCTAAACTCAAGACAAGAATAAGACCATATTTAATTTTACGTCCAGCTTTTTATTCTGCCAGCCCACGTGTGAGAGCAGGGTTTCTGTCCCTTCAATGAGAACCTGAAGCAGAATAGATTTACACGAATAAAAAATTTACACTAGGTACGACGAATACTCTACAACTCGAATGCATTGTGAACCATACGTTTAATTACTAAATAAATAACTTACATTATATCTTATAGTGAGATTACGAAAACACTTAAATAGAGAAGTTGTACTGCTCGCGAAGTCAAGTACTCATGGACGCATATTTAACATAACTAAAACTTTCGCACATGGAAGCTTGGATCAGAGAATACGGTGTTCACTTGCGTCGCATCGTATCGCCTCTCAGCAGTTTGCTTCCTGCTAACAGGTATGACGAGGTCGCGAAACAAAATGATTCAGTGAAGTTAAATGGATGTCCTAAACTAGATATTCTTTGCGATTCACAAACTACCATCCTTTTCCTACGAATATTGCATTTATTTTGTCTCAGGCTCTCACTCACCGCTTATTCTATAATTGTATTTGAAAAGATTGAGAAGACCTCTGTTTTCACCCGTCAAATTTAAATGCAGCTGTTCCGGCCTTTACAAAGTATGTCGCCCTTCAGCGAAAACCACGAAACCTTTCCTACGATTACACGCTTTTTGAATAACCTCTAGACTGCAGGCGAGGATTCTGTAATGTCTCCTTTGAAGCGGTTGCCAAAACACAAGAGATAAATCTCACATTATTCCTTCCTGAAATGTGACTGCTAACGAGTTTGGCGCCCCTTAACTAAAGTTCAACAATCAAATTTTTTTAACTCAAGTTTAACAATCGATCTTTGTTTTTTCCTAAGTTAGTTGACCTATTCACTGGAATGACGCACCGTTGACTTACTATTATGAATCGCAAACAATATCTCCCTAATGTTTTATGTCCCACCCAAAACAGAATGTGGACTAATCTTCACTATCTTTTCATTTCGCAACGTCATCACACCAAGGACCAAATTTTTAGAACAATTTCAGGTTGTCGTGGCCTCACAACTGGCAGTGTGAGTTCTTCCAAGTCGCGTAACAAAGTTCACTGAGAAGAATTTACGCGGCCAGCTGTAAGGCTCCAACGACGTGAATTGTCTGAAAATTCGGCTTTAGTTCTACCATTCCGGTGATAGAGACAAGCAGGTTCTTAACACTTTGACCGCAATTGGTTAAACTGAAGTTCGATATTCAACTCAAATTTAAAGTCAATTGTAGTAAGCAATTTTGAAAATAGCAAACATCACCTGGATCTTGCCTTCATTTAGCTTTAATTAAGTATTTATGAAAATTGAGTTCGTGACTACTGGTCGGTCAGTAGCAATATGAAAATTCCCTCTGTATACCACTGGTGGCGCACGTTGCGGTCAAAGTGTTGAAGGTCTGGAAGAAGAGAAGTGCAACATAACAACAGCCAACGCTCCAATGCAAGCTATCCTTGAACGAGCAAAGCCATGTCATAGGCTGATGCCGACACCGTTAAGAATCACCGAGTTCTGCGTTAGTTCACCTTCTTTGTGGCATAAATTCTAAAGGCATGAATAGCATCAACTTATATATAAAGCAACGTGCTCACTGCTGAAGACTTGGTGCCGTGAAACAAAGTGGAAAGAAATAGCATAATTTTAACGAAAATAAAAAAGTAGGGAAGATCAAAAAATTGAAGTTACATAATTTCAAGAGAAAATTATTTGCAATGAGAGATATGGTCTTGTAATCGGCCATTCAAGTTGAAACAAAATCAACCTGGCCTTTGCCCAGTGCTAATGGGTCCTTCACTTGCACCTGATTGAGATATCGACTGAGATAGCCTCGCCCCGTTGACATTTAAATGGCTTGCCTACTTAATAGTCTACCAAATTCAGCTAACTTCCTTTGAACCACGAGTCGTTAACAACTGTAATTTCTGCTAAGCCATATCATCGCGGGCACTTCACTTGCGCAACTCCTGCTGTTGCTGCTGCTCAGACGTAGGGGGCAAGAACGACAGAGCCCCTCCATGCGGCCGGTATTGGGGCGGGGGGAAGTGCTGAGAAACTGCCCCTTCCCCGCTGTACTGAGGCGTCTTGCTGAACCCACCGAAGCCGGGGTACTGGGAGAAGCCTTTGGACACAACGAAATACAGATTAAATATTTCGAGACCCTCGAAGGCGACGTGAGTACGTTGGCGCATAAATGGAGAACGGAAACGTGATGATTGGGAAGGTCAAGGATTGAGCAATACGGAGCACTAAAGCTCCTGGTAATGGAAACTGACACTTTAGATAAATTGAAATTTTAACATGAACCAATGCACAATGAAACAGAGTACTTGCCAGTAAATAAAATTAAAATTAAACATCCCTCAGAGGAAAACAAAAAATAACAGAAATAGAAAACTACCGAACAAAAATTAGTTACAAAACTGATCAGAGGATTAACTTCTCAAATGTCAGCGCGAGTTCTCAAAAGTTCATCAGAAAATATCATCTTTTGAGAACTTACACTGACTACAAATACAAATATTCATACATCCAACAGGGACTTCTGCATGACTACGATTCGAGTAATTCGTGTGCGTCCCACTCAGGCTCAAGTGATTGGCGTGCATTAAAGAGTCTAAATTGCATTAGAGTCAATTCTAAATCGAAGTCGGTTAAAATGCTTCTCGTTAAACTCAAATCCCGAACACTAAGCACATCTCTTACATAAAATTAATAAATTGCATTAAATAATACTCAGTCAATGATATAAGTACCCTATCACCAAATCATCTTAGAGGCAAGAAGACAGAGTTTAAAAACATGCTTTACAGATTTATCTCTGGAGTCAGAGCGGGTAAGAATTTACTAACACCAACTCAGCTTGCCAAGTTAACTTACTCCCCAATCCTTATCAAAACAACTATAACCAATTGAACATACTCACCTCTGTATTGTCCAAGTTTTTATCCTTGTTTTACTGTTATTATAATTAACATTGCACTCGCATCAGAATGAGGAGACAAGAACTGATTCGACATCAGAACGAGTTAAGGCAAAACTTTTTGAATTGGCTGTAGCTGCTGCCGCTCCTGCTGCAATTATGCTGTTGTAGCAAATCTTTCCACTAAACCGTAGAGCTGTCTGTTTTTAGTCGTGGATATTAAAATTTCCCGGACTAGTAAAGAGCTAAAGATGAGTGCAGTAGAAGCAGCTTACCTGCCAGCGAGGCCTGCATCCAGCGGTCAGGCGACACAGTGCCTGAAGAGATCGCCTCGGCAAACTTGGCTTGGTTGAGAATACCTTCCGCAGCAGAACTACGGGGACCGTCCGCACTGAACGTTGACAGGTCAGGCGGGTTGACGGAGCTGGCGCTGCTGCTGGTACTCACAACTGACGACACGTGAGTGTATGGTGTTTGACTGAGGGCGGCCTGAGACTTGACGCTGATGAGTGGCGGACGCGCCATGCCAGGCAGAGCGTTCTGTGCCCACTCTGTGTGGCGTGGCGACACCTCCACGCTGGCTGCTTGCAGGTTGGGTGAACTGTTGCGCGGGGGGTTGAACGAGATGGGAGAAGGGCTTAGTGCTGGAGGCAGGCCTGAGCCAAGAGGGGAAGGACTAGCAGACGGCGCACCTACTCCTCCACCGGTAGGAAATAGCGTCGCGCTCACGCCTGCAGGTGACAAACCAGGCAAGCTGATTGGTGATGAGCTTAGACCGCTGGACTGCGACGTGATGGTGAGAGAGGGAGAGCTCAGTGGGGCCAGATGGGCGGGAAAACCTACAGGACTCGCCCTGCTCACAGCCGTGATAGAAAACGATGGAGAGTTGGAGAAAACAGACGGCGCTGACGATGTCGACGATGGGCTCCCGCTTGCAGACGCCGATATGGTCACTTTATGGGCACCTACAGCGTTTCCGTCACCACCACCAGATGCTGCAGAGCTCGCCAGCAAGTTGACGGGGGAGAAACTAATGGTGGCCGTCGAAGCCATTGTGGAAGGCACAGTCGACCGGGCTGAAAAATCTTTCTTCTGGGAATCGCCTTTATTCGAAATTGGAGTAGGGAAAATCGAGAGATCGCGATGCTTAGAAAATGACGGATAGGGAGGAGGACTACCTCTCCCAGGCTGGTCGCCTTCTTTTGGGAGCTGCGATGTTGCATACGCAGGAGGATTTGGCTCAGGACGCACAGAAACAGAAGCGCTCAACTGAGGGAAAAGGCTGGCAACGCTTTGTACTTTTGCTTCGGTAGAAATTTTAGATTTTAGTGCGTCAGCTTTATGGTCTGGTTGCTGCTGCTGCTCTTGTTGCATTTGCAACCTTTGCTGTTGTAGCAAATACTTCTCGTTCATTTGCATGAGTAAATCTTTTTCAGTAATCGCTATATTTCCATCGAGTTTTGACAGAGATTTAAGGCCTTGTTTGTCTTTTTGTAACGTTTGTAGATCGGCCTCAAATTTCTGCTCCTGCTGTTTCTGGAGAGAGGACGCCTGTTCCACCATCATCCCTCGTAACAGAGGAAAAGGATAATCTGGCGGATTCTGAGAGGCTGGAAGAGGAATGCCAGGGCTCGCGCAACTCCGAGACGCCGTTTGTTTAGAAGAGTCAGGCTGGTCAGACGAGATAATTTGGTGCACTGTGGCTTTGTCGGAGGATTGGTCAGAGAGCAGAGGATGGGTCATGCCAGATTTGGAAGCACGATCAAGCAGCAGCGGCTGCAGAGTTCTTTCATCAGATCGATCTATCAGCAAAGGGTGAATTTTCGACGGGTCGGGGTAGGGGCGCGAGCGCGTTTCGCTGAGGGCAGTCGAAGAAGCGAGGGCAGCTCTTGCAGAGCCGGACGACGGCGCTCGAACGGACGTTATGTCCACCCCAGCTTCTCGACCCTTGAGGACAAGAGCAGACAGAGAGGCACTGGAGAGACCACCTATTCCACTGGACAGACCTCCAACTCCACTCGACGAAGGACTCCCCGGTCTCGCAGACGAATGTGCGTCGTTTCCTAAGAGGTCTAGGGAAATTTTTTCTTTCGAAGGTTCTTTATGAGGCACTGGAGAGGGTGGCTGCAGCAGTTCCAGCAAGGGCGCGCGGATCCGTAGAATTTTGTGGAGGTACTCGATCAAGGGCAGGTAATGGTCTCTCGGCACACGCGCCTTAATGGCCATCTGTACAAGATTAGATTTGATTAAATGTTAGTTTAAGTCTCCCTAACCGCAAAAAAAGCATTTCAAAGAGAGGAAGAAGGTACTATTTAGTTTAGATATAAGAAACGCGGAATCTATGCAGAAGAGGCGTGGAAACAGTAAGATGAGGAAGAAGTTTATGAAACAAGATGACTGTCGAAGATGAGAGTAGTAGATGCTGAAAGACAGGACAACAATGAACCAAAAAATAGGTAGTTCTTGACAAAATAAAAAATATTTCATTTCAACAAAAAGAAGGCCTACCTAACTCTCAGCTCGGGAGCGCACACATTTTCCCCCTGGGAGTGCTAACTCCCATAGATACAATAGTTGCATCCCCCTGAGGGGCATCTGTACAAGAAAAACAGAGTTCTCATATCTACGCTTCAACGAGAACACATGTGAAAATTCCATCTCAGTCAGTCTAGATGCTCGAATTAACACAAGTTTATACGTTACACTGCTGAATATTTATGTACTAGCGTCTGTCAAAATTTATGGGATTCAATAATCATCCCCATACCGTATACACCATAGAAAAGTACACCCAACTTTAAATGTTAATAACTTGACAGTGAATGAAGACAATTTAATTCTGTTTTTTTTTTGTACTAGGTATAGAAAAATTTTTCCTTAAAAATGTTGAGTCACATTAAAATTGGTTGTATCAGTAATGACGATGGGTTTAGTCACTTGAAAATTTACATTTACAGGTAAATTTTCAGACGACTTGGACCTTATTTATACTCAGACCTAAAGATTTGTAGTCATGATACATACCTCTGTATATGATGCAACAATTGAAACAAAATATTATCAACATTTAAAGTTGGGTTTGCTTTTTTATGGTATACATGTGCAACTCACATTTTTACAACTATTATTTATCTCATTACTGATTCAACCAATTTTAATGTGAATTAACACTTTTTTAGGGAAAACAATTTTCTTCACCTAAGGAAAGAGTACCCTATTCGGAGATTTTTTTTTGTTAATGAACCTAGAGCAATGAAATTTGGAATACAGGTAGAAAATGCAAAGAGAAAACTTTTTCATTCGTGTAAAAAATGCAATTTTTTCATAGAAAACGAGATATGTATAGAAAACGGAATGGGGNGGGGGGGGGGGGGGGGTGTTGTTTCAAAATGCAACTTCTCCAACAGTTTTTGAGCTATAGTTTTTACTTTGGTAATAATAGATGCGGAAAGACTACGGCATCGCGGTAGACTTGAGCTACAGTAATTATTTTGGTATCAGTAGATGCGGAAAGACTCACATACTTTTTTTGTGCTTAATTTTTCCAATGTTATTACAATGAGGATTTGCTTGGTTGGTATCATAGATACTATTCAAATGATTTAAAACACCTGGCATCTGCTCACTTCTGTTTATAAGTCAAAAAAATTGCTCAAAAATTGAATCTATTGGTAAGAAAATGTAGCTTACCGCGATGAAAAAGACGTCGCAAAATTTTTCAAGAACTTCTTGGCTAATAGTAATTATTTTAAAGTATTATACACGGCCCGTCAAAAATGACGGGATTCAATACCTTTCTTGAAAAAATTTTCGTTCGAGTAGAGTATCCAGATTTGATTATTATTAGTGAGTTTAACACTCCTATCCGCAACAAATGCAATCCAAAGAGAAGCAGGAGGAAGGCACCATTTAGCATGGAGTTAAAGGAACGCGGAATCTATGCACTAAGAGCATAGAGACAGTTAGTTGAGAAAGAAGCTCATGAAACAAGATCAAAGTTGAAGAAGAAAGTAGTAGGTGCTGAAAAACAGGACAGCAGTGAACCGAAAAAAGATGGTCCTTAACAAAACAAAAACATTTTACTTCAACAAAAAACAGGCCTACCTAACTCTCAGCTCGGGCTCTTACAATTTCCCTCTGGGAGCGCTAATTCTCATAGAGACAATAGTTGTATCCCCCTGAGGGAGTAGAGTTTCCATGCTTAGGCTTATTTCAAAGGCAACTTATTTTTCTTGTGACAGTAATAAACACTTAAAAACAGTATTGTTGAGCGGCAATAAAAGTACGTAGTTAGAGCCATTCGTGTCGTACCCTACACACAGAAATTCAGCTATACTGAAAGCAACTGCGAGCTTGTGTATGTATATTGTAACATGCAATACCCCGCCGAACTCGGTCTCTACGATACGGACTCGAGTATCTAATGCTCTGGATCCCTCATTTTTTTAGTGACTTATTATAGTGCATTTGTACAACGAAAATGAGGGTATTAATTTACAGGTGAACTGAAACCAAGGTTACCAGCGCTAATTTCTTCCTATCTATTCTGAATAGCGTGACACAAAACATATAAACACACGACGGTCATTCTTAGTATGATTATTGTTATTATTACATAGATATAATAGATATTAACACACAGTTGTTGCTTGCTTGGTGCGAGTGTCTGTGGCGCTCATATGGATGCTTAATGACCGTATCCGTGATACGAGTTTCACCAGTGCACAAGTACAAGAATATTTCAATTGCGGGTACTATTAGAATGGAAATATGTGTTTGTCATCCATATCTTGAGACTTATTTAAAGAAAATATCGAATCCCATCATTTTTACGAGTCGTGTTCACTAGTATTCGATAAAGCTCATAATTTATGTAATCAGGTGGTATCACAAATCCATCCAATATCCGTTTAGCACATCTCCCCTGGAAGCAACATTCACCCTACGTAAACACTAAAGAGCGTGAAAGAGAGACGGACGGACCAAGCAAGCAACAACAGTGTAGTATTATTTAGCGAATGCAGTGTCACATGTTGGGCTGACAGCAGTAGGACCTCCTCTGCACGCTTTCAGAGAAATTTGGGGCATACGTAATTTTGTCTGTGCCAATTATAACACAGGGCATTCTTTAGTCTAAGCATAAATTATTGAACAAAAAATTTTTCACGACCAATATATCTTCACAGGCGAGTGTTTTGATGAATTCTTAGGAACAAATGATTCAGATTTTAACATTACGAAAATTGAGTGAAAATGGTTCAATGCAGAGTTCAAAATTTGGAAACATGGAGATAGCTGCAATGAGAAAGAGTCTCGAAATCTGTCAGTAACCTCTAAAACAAAGTGTGTGAAAAGCAGTGACTCTAGCTTCGCACCAACCGTCAGAGACAAGCGACATGTACTGTTTCTGCTTCTGATTTAGTTCATCTTGCTGAAGTAAAAAAGTTACACACTCGATCCTCAAGTTATATGATAGCATCTCATGCGAATCTCAGCTTACATGGATTACAATTAATTGCAGTTGTTCAGCTATTACGACGCTTGATCCTTGTTATCAAACTCGGACTTACTCCGTTTACGTTGAGGTTTGCGTTAGATGTCTAACTGGAGGGTCGATTGTACACTGGGTTGTTCGTCTTTCGTCTTTACGTCTTTCTGAACAGCAACGCATTACTCACTATCCACATCTCCAGGCGACACAACTCCCAATCATTCATAACTCATAGTAACACAAACACTCATAGTCGTCAGCAACACTGTTCTCCAGCTGTCACTAGCCTCACACTTGACGTCAGCCACGCACCATATTGTTTTCCCAGCTGTCCCGAGACTGACCAAAAAACTTCCCTCCAGATGACGGAACAAGAGTTTGCGCTAGGGTGAAAAAGCTTGCATTTCGAGCACCTAAAATGGAAGAAGATCTAAAAAAATTCTCATGAACAGCATATTTCTATGCGGAATTTATTCCTACTCTGAGAATAAATCCTACTCCTTTATTCCGCACAACGCAAAGGACCGCTGCACCCTCCTCTCACCTTCAGCTTGTCCCAATAAGAGGCGCTGCCGGCGAACGGGTCCGAAAGACACACGGCGTCGTCGTTCTTGCTGTAGAACTTCACGCACTCACGCTGTAATAATGAAGAATTCAATTTATATTCTTATCAATGTGTCTGTTAAAATATTTTTCTATATATTTTCAGTCTGAGGTAGAGGTTGGTAACATCGTAACTTTACTTCTGATAGACAGGCAGTGACATCGAATTTTATAGATTGACTGTGTTTTAGAAAACGTCGCAGATAATTTTCTTTGTATTTTCACATGTGATGAACTATTTCGTACGGTCGAGAAGACGGAGTATAGGGAAAAAATTTATTTCATCCTTCAGAAAAGCAATTAAAACCACAGCATACAGATTCACTCTCAAATTGGTATGTCTCTTGAATAAACTACCGTAAAATTAACAATTTTTGAAAGCAGAAGTGCACACCCACTTTAAATAGTCAATGCCTTAATCCTTTAACGCCCGCATTTTGTACTCATATTACCGTTATCACAACCACTATCATTAAACTGGCACCGGCATCATGTTGTCACCGACATCACAACTAGGCAGTGACTGCCACTCGACAATGAACTTCGAAGAACACATTAGGGCACAAATTTCACAAGGAATAAAATACATTAGAGCCGTTTATTTAAGTGGATTTTGAAATCCACTTTGAAGTGAAAGGGTTAACGCCAAACTCACCATGTGTATGAGGGCTTCTTTGGGCACGAACGCGTCCTGCACGACGTTGTAGATAATAGACATGGGCCGCGGGTACTCGTGAGGCCGGTGCTCGGGTGGCGGCATCACCCAAAACGCATTCATGGCAGTCAGTCCAAACATCACGTGCGAGTCGGACTTATGCCCTGAGCTTTTCTTGCCCGATGGAGCAGATGCTGTCGTCGTCACAGTGATTCCTGAGGAGGGCGAGTGCGTGGTACTAGGAAGTCTAGAAATGGTGTTCACGGCGGACGTGGGTGAGGTTTCCAAAGGCGTTACGCTGCTGCTGGTAGAGGTGGCCGAGTCAGCAGGGTTAACAAAAAGTTGAGTGGCACTTTGAGAAATTTCCTTGCCGTCGCTTGAAGATGTGAGGCAAGTTTTAGTATCCAGGTTACACGTTGACACCGTCGTTGCGGCTGCCACTACTCCAGGTTTTACATCCACAGTCTTGGTCCCTGAAGTTGCTTCGCCCGGTGCGGTGGAGAGGGTAGTGGAACTAGCAGAGCTGACCACGTAAGCAGCGGTGATGGTTGCCTGCTGGGTGGACGACGAACTGATGCGGTTTAAAGATCGCCCGGACGCATCGTTGAATGGTGCTGTGGAGAAACAGAGAAATTCACACAAATCAGAAAAGAAAAATTCGATATAACACGTGAAAGATTTAATGATTACCATTTCCTGCCATCAATGTAAAGGTAAAAACACGTTTGAATAACTTCAGTAATTTGGAGAAATGATGCAAGAATTATTATATTAGTTCGACTCCCTAGCAAGGGCGATCTCAAAAGACTGAAGATAACAGACTATTTAAAAAAACTATAAAAAACAGAGAATCCATGCAAAAGATGTGTTCTCACACAAGATCCCTTACGCATGGAGACAGTCAGTCAAAAAGGACGAGATAAAAAAGACAACGAAGAGATAGCGAAAAAGACATGAAAATTGAAAAAAGCAAAGTCCCGAAAGCTCATCGATAGCTTAAGTAATTTAACAGTCTCCCGTTCTTGGCGTGCGCGTTGCTCAAAGCTCTGAGTGCATAGGAAGGGAAGGAGCCACTCAGACTAGAGTCCACCAACACTTGTTAAACAAACTAGGTAAATTATATAACGTTGTGTTTCCTCTATATGCTGAATGCAATAGACGATTTGAGATACCATCTCATTCCCTAACTATAATCTTCATTTTCTTCAGATCTACCCTAAAGAGAATGGCTGACGTAAGAAGACCATTATAACGTTACCAACGACAGACGAAAAAATATAATAGCAATTTGATTCCCAACCATGATTGAGCAGGAATTCCTCCATACGAGCACTCACATGCAAATACAAACAACACAGCAGAGTGCAATGTAAGAACAAGGGACAAAAGTTAGGTTCTCAACACTCAAAGCTAAGCTCGGGCCACAAAAAGCAGCTACACAAACACAAGCTTAGGCAGAGCGTTTTGAAGCATTAAAGTAACGAAGCCTGTTATTCACACTCAGTGCGCATCAGGGCCCGCTGTTCAAACCAACTAATCTTGGTGATGTATTGCAAATGGAACTCGTGATTTTATTCCAATTTAATTTAGAACTTGGCAGGTCAAAAACTTCGACACCTTCGAAAGTAAGGGGAATGGCGTCGCCATCCTCCATGTCAGAGAGTTTTCAAGATTTTATCCCTCAATCATTATATTTCTACGAATGCAACCAATTTATGCTGATGCACTTCCATCGAGTTGAGAAGACGTGCGACTAAGAATGTGCTTACACTTTTCCGTCGTCCACAGATTTATTTTCAAGTAATAAATTACACGTTAACGTCGCATTCGATACGATCTGGAAGTGATTTTGTCCCGTGTCCATTTCGGATGTGTTCATCTTTGAGAAAGCAAACACGTCAAATAGGTACTTAGATATGGCCGTATGTAACACCAAACTATGTAGTGACCACGCTTGCTCTGTACTTGTTAGACTCACGTAAATGAGCTCACCTAGTACCATCAGTTTAGCACTAGCTCAATCCGCTGTCAACTGCGCTTGGTTGTTTTAAATGATTTAAGCCCACCCCGACCTACACGTCCTGCAATGGTAGCTAATTAGTATCTCAATCCTTGTCCCTTGATTGCCTTCAAGAACGCTGGATCATGACTGAATATTAAGAGGGTCCCGCGATAGTGTGTCAACACGCCTTCTGACCTAATAAAATAAACATGCGAACGCCAAATAATTCATCTCAAATAGCAGATACACCAGAGAGTAACGTTAAGAGTTCTCAACTGTCATATCAACAATTTAGTATAAATAGCAAACAGCGTACCAATTTCAAAAT
>JACJUY010002766.1:31645-60661 GCA_014220935.1 Platorchestia sp. MABIK
TCGAAATTTTGAACACCTACTTTGATGCGTTACTTTCTATTATTTATTAAAGTTCCTCATGTTATTTAACGTTTTTCATTATCCTCGTGCGTTATTATTGAACATTAGTGCATGTAGTTAACTAGGATAGCCGTGAGTTCTTGAAGCACAGCATTAAAAACTGCTAAGCCCAATAATTAAAAAACTAAGCGTTTTTCGACATTTTTTCCCTGATGAAAAAGTGTTTAAATTTGTATTTTCTACTAGTAGCCGAAGTTTGTACCAAGAATTCCACCAACACCCTGTTTATATACACACATACAGAGAGGATCCACATGGGCATACACAGATGATCAATGAGGACTTACACAGGTGACCAATAAGAGTACACAACACTCACTCGAAGTAGAGCTGCGTGGAGGAGTTGCCGGAGCAGTTGTGGGTTGTGAGGTGAGAGGGCAGCGAGGCCCAGGGCAGGGAGGAACGGAACGACTGGGTGAGGTAGTAGATGCTCCACGAGATAATGATATTGTAATAGCTGCAGAATATAATGGAAATAATAACCACTCCAACAGCCGAACCTGTGGACATACAAGTCAGATATTCAACTCTTCGCATTTGGAGAAAAAATGTTTCAGCAAAGCATTTTGGATCGAAGGAAAATTTGACTACAATGGTTTGAAAACAAATATATTCTTATTACTGTGCATGGCCTAGAAGTTTTGAATCCGCGCCTCTTCAGGAAGTGTCGCCACTTCGATTCACGTTATACCAGCCATGAGATTCTCCCGTTGAGAAAAGAGAGAACTTATCCATAATTCCATCTCTACAAGTGTCTCTTATATCTCCAATCTCGATCATAGACTTGGCAACATAGCAGTGACACCGATTGGAATCGAATAAAAGTAAATGAGTAACTCTTATTTCCGCAACAATTTTATTGTTTAAGTATGAGAGTGATCAAAATATACAGATATGGTACGTGGAGATAGGTAGAGCTCTGCAATACGCTTATCAGGCCTATTCATTTTGTAATTTGATTATCATGCATGTTTAAAAAAGGAATAGCAGTTAGAACGCTACAGAGATTGAAAGATCGGAGCATAAACCCATTTTGGTCTACGTTATGAAGTACAATTTTGAGCGTTTCTCTATTGGTTTAACTGTGGTCAGCTTTTGTTATAAATGACTATTTTTGACGATGTTGTATTATACAGGATCAATTTCAGAAAGAAAATGTTATAAAGAAGAAGCGTAACTTCATGTAACTCATAGGCTCCAGTGATAAAATGAGGATTTGTAACTTATTAACATCGTACAAAAGTCGTGAGTACAACATTTCCTTAGTTTAAATCGTCGAATTTAATGGTGCGACCTAATGCCATGCTCATGCAAGCTTGCTGCACCTCTATTTTCTGTGGTACGAAGGATAAGGAGAGCGAATGATAATAAATAAGCTAATAAAATAATTATATACGCTCATAGCAGATGAAGTATCATTGCATATCTCTTAAAAATTTTCAAAACATCGTCAGGCGCGTCCTTGAGAAATCAAAAATAGATTGCAGCCAACTTCATTTCGCTCCTTCGATTCATCGCTCATGGCCACCATGCCCGAGTGGTTAAGAACACGTCCTTCGTGAGAAGGTGTCGGTAGTTGGAATCCCTGCGCTGCGCTGTGATTTCTCTCCGTTGGAAAAAGAGAGAACTAAGCCACAATTCCCAATACCCAGGTGTCGGAAATGGTACCGGTTTGACCTGCGGTAACCGTCATTTCGTCCTGATGTTAGTTACACAGCATTTGAAAAACCAATGTACAAGATGATTTCAGGCTTGATTGATTGGAATAAAGCATCCTTTCATGGCATAAAATCTGAGACCACGACTGTGACGTCACGATTTTGATTAGCAAGTCTAAAAATGTAGGAGGCATTGATACGACCCAGGTGTCGGGAATGGGTGTCGGCTCAAAATGGGATAAACGGCAGTGAGTCGGGCGTTAATTACAAGGCATATAAAAAACATTTTAAAAACGTATCAAACGTATCAAAAAACGTATGACGTATCAAACTTGCTTGGAATTGAAATCAGTTATACTTCTTACGAAGGTTATTGGAACATATATGCACACACACACGCAAGACTAACTCAAACCGCCAATTCGGCAAAATAAAGTCACAAGAATTACAATTGGCTTGGAAAAGATTCAAGGGGTAAAAATTTACTCTTGCACAAAAAATTCAACTTTTACTCAAGCTAAGGCTGAAATCTGACGGTTTCATGGTGCTAGACAGACCGAGTGGTACCACTGACTGTAGACGATTATGACAGAACGTTACCTTTTGGTCTCCGTATGACGGCGGCCTAAACCTATTCAGTAGAACGACCATATATCTAGGGTAAGTGCTCTTCCATGGTCTTGGCATTTCGAAACACATACACAAATAACAAGTGATCGTGGGAGTGAATCTGATTCAAATTTTATGGTTTACAACAGGTACCTAGAACAGAAATGCAAGATTGGCTTTTTTCTAGCACTCCACATCTGGCAACTCTTCATGATTGCCTGATAATGATCGGTCGTCAAAGAAAAGGCATACTTGAACACGTTTCCTGCGATGGGTTAAACTGAAGTTCAACAATCAATTCAAATTTAAAGCCAATTGTAGTAAGCAATTGGAAAATAGCAACAAGCATTAAATGAATCGTGCCTTCATTTAGCTTGCAATAAGTATTTATGAAATTGAATTGGTGGCGGCAGGTCTATCAACAGCATTATGAAAATCCCCAGAGTGATTTCAAGGAAAGTATTGAAAAAGCCAAAAATTTTAAGATTTGGCCGGAAAAGAACCACTTTGGTAACCCTGACTAAGGGAGAACCCTCTGTGTCCGAACCCGACTCACCAAAGAAGATGGGACAGAGCTCGAGTAGAGCCCCGACTGGTCCTCTTCTGGTGTACTGGCCAATCGCCATCTCCATGAGAAGTAGCGGAATGCCGCACAAGAACAGCATTATGGTGTACGGAATGAGGAACGCACCTGGGAGCACAACAATATGAATTTCTCAAAATTGTTCGAATTGAATGACAAGTCTCTGAGATACTGCAAGCGAAATTAAACACGTACAAAACTTCATGAAGAAAATAGATTTGGATTATATGTTAGTTGAAGCCTCCCTAAATGCTACAAAAAAGCGTATCGAAGAGAGGAAGGAGGAAAGCACCATTTAGTATGGAGACAAGGGAACGCGGAATCTATGCGGACAGGGCATAGAAACAGTAAGATGAGAAAGAAGTTCATGAAACAAGATCAAAGTTGAAGAAGAAAGTAGTAGGCGCAGAAGGCGCAGAAAAAATATGACAGCACTGAACCAAAAAAAGATGATCCTTAACATAACGAAAACATTATACTTCAATAAAAAGAAGGCCTACCTAACTCTCAGCTCGGGCCCTCACCCTTTTTCCCCCTGGGAGTGCTAACTCCCACAAATACATTAGTTTTATCCCCCTGAGGGGAGTTCATGAAGAAAAGTCAGTGATGAGAAATATCACGAAAGCATCATCGATTCTGATATAACAGAGATGCTTCTGCTTGGTGGCTGGAAGTACGAGACATACCTCTATAATTGCAGGCTTGTAACACTGATATCAGGAGTGGCAGACTCACCTCCTCCAGACTTGTAGCACAAATAAGGGAAGCGCCAGAAATTCCCTAAGCCGACGCAGCTGCCGATGCATGCTAGAACAAATTTCAACTTGCTGCCCCAAGTTCCTCGGCCGTCTTGGTCCTCTTCATCCTTGGTACTTTCCTTGCTGTTGGCATCAATTTCATCTTCTGCACAAAAATGTTAAAATAATTTCACTCGCAATGTACAATGAAACAATGTACAATGGTCTCTGTCGTTGGTGAGAGACCCGCAATAGGAAGTGACAAAAAAAGATGCGACACTACAAATTAGCCTCCACCAGACTCATGCAACATGAAAGAATCCGCTGTAAAGAGCTCAAGATTTCATTGCTGAAAGTCTCCTCCTCAAGGCACACTGTGCTTGTTTTCTCGTAAGATGCTGGCTGGATCCCATTTCCTGAAGAGTTCAAGAGTCGAAGGCACCATCCGAAAATCACGATGTCCCTTATACACGATGGACAAACCCTTCTGGTTCACAACAGACATTCGAAGCAGTAGGATGAATGTATAACCATTTCTATGCGAAAAACTGAGAAACATTTTATCCTAGTGTGTACGTTCCTCTCGTTTACCGGTTTTTTATTTTGGTATCAATGGAAAAAAGTAGAGGAATAGCTTACTTGAAAAGAAATTTATAATAATAGAAGGAAAATCAACCTGGACGAAAATAAACGTCTGAGATCGACCCAATAATACCCGGATTGGGGTTTTTCTGAACTGTTAGGGAAAATGTGAGCTACAAATAACAAAAAATATACAACAGTAAAGTACATTTCACAAGCATGACGTTTACGGTCTACCTAAAGAGAAGGAATAAGGAACTAAGAAACGCATTGGGCAGAGCCGCAAAGTTCGAGGATGTTGAACCTACTAACGTCCATGACTCATGACAATATCGCTATAAAGAATAAAGATAAAATAACAGTTTAAGAAGCTACAGCACGGCCAATGAAGCTTTAGCAACAAAATAGGAAAACGCAATAAAAACAAAATTGGGGATGAAGCTAGAACATACATTCTGTGATTAATAGCGTATACAACTTCATCCACGTAGAATAGTGCAATAGTTGATTTGAAAAACGCATGAAAGAAAATAAAAATAAGAAAACATGCTCTATGAAATAGAAGATTACTGAAAATTAACACATTAGAAAGCTATCCTGATCACAAAATATACCAAATTGAGTTATCTCCGAATGAGCATCAAATAAATCGTGCAGAACACAACGGAAGTTCAGACAGAATAAGTAAAATACATAAAAGAAATGAAATGAGGGCCAACTTCAAGTGTTGTGGTCTAGGTTGTTCTGTGTTGTGGTGCACCCACAACCACCTACACAGAGTGTTTCAAAACAAGAGGTAAAAAATTAAAAAATTGCACACCAAGTAGAAAATGGCCAAATAAATACTTTTTCTTCTAGGAAATTTTTCGAAAAAAGTTCAGTTTTTTGAGGCGTTAGCCGATTATTGTTTCAAATGATGAAATTTAATTACACAATTACTCGCATTATTTATCTTGAATTTACGTTACAAACTCTTCTATTCCATGAGAGTTTACAAGAATTGCTGTCTCATTTCATTTTTTCTGAATGCTACCTAAAATATTCATATTTCACTTTAAAGCTTCGTGCTGCTCATTATTAAAAATGCTTTGCATATCGAATGATAAAGAACATCCTAATCATTCAAAATAGCTTTACCTAATGGAATTGCAATACCTGAAAATTGTATGAGATGTTTTAAAGAGTCTTGATTTATTCATGAAGTCTGAACCATCCTGACCAACCTAAATTAAATAAATTCGAGCAGTTGTCTCACATCTGTGAACGCTGGTGGTCTACTTGAAGTATCATTGATCAAAACAAAAGTTTAGGCCTCCAGAATAAATTATAAAAAAAATGATAGTAAAAAAGAAAAAGAAAAAGAAAATAAATTTAAAAAATAAAAGAAAACAATAAATCAATGAAGATCACGACACCAATGCTTTACAATCTACGATGGAGAAATGACTTTCAGTGAACGATAAAAAGAAGCCTAACACTGAAAGGGAAATTATTAGCAGTCTGTAGCATGATACGACAGCCTCCCCCTACAACGTAAAAAGTACAAACTAGGAATATAAATACTGCCAAGAAGACTGAGTAATCGTACGTACCAAGAACACTCACCCCTTTTCACAGTGGCAACTGAAACAAACAAAACTTCGTGCAAACATCCCTACCCTTCAATAATGTAATTTACCCTTCAATAATGTAATTTACCCACCCTTCAATAATGCAATCTACCCTTCAATAATGTAATCTACCCTTCAATAATGTAATCTACCCTTCAATAATGTAATCTACCCTTCAATAATGTAATCTACCCTTCAATAATGTAATCTACCCTTCAATAATATAATCTACCCTTCAATAATGTAATCTACCCTTCAATAATGTAATCTACCCTTCAATGAAATAATCTCTACCCGTATACTCACTGCTCTCGATGTAGTCGCCCATTTTACAAGATGAGACAACGATGGCGGGCAGATCTCTTCCGGAGAGAAGCGTGTCCCCCGCGCAGCCCACGGTGCGCTGGTGCAGAGGGATCTCCGACTGGTCCTGCCTGCCCACCACACCACACGATCAGGAGAATGTACGCGCTTCAAAACACTAGAGAAGCCCGGAACAGTTCCGCACAAGAACGTGACGTATTTTAAATGATGACAAGTCTTGGAAACGGGCTTCACTGTTCAATGAGCTAAACTTTAAAATCGATATACATACATGATGAGGTACAATACAAGCCAATATTTAAAAGTGACAACACTCACAGGTATCATGAATACGACGTTCAAGATAAAGTTCCAAAATTCTCAAACTGATTTTGTTGAACTCATTGTACAAAGAGTTCAATTTCCAGTAAAAAAAATTCAGAGATGAAGTTCACTGCATGGTGGAGGGCTAAAATATTTACACTACACTTCTCACCGACGTAAAAATTCACTACGTTGTCAATAACGTGGACTTGAAGAAGTTGATAAATACCTATATTCCGGTCAAAATAACTGAAAATACACTACAGCTGTGTGCACAGCCAAATATCAGCTCGGAGAGGGCTCGAAGGTATAGGAAATAGCGAGTGTGAAATTCCTCTTCGGGATACATGAGATGATGAAATATTGGAATTGGAACTGCCATGTTTTGTCTTGAAGCGCGGCACTTAAATAAATAACCGGAGTATATAGAAAACAACGTCGGGTGGAACTTCCGGCACATACAATACGAATAGTCTGTATTAAATAGATGAAGAAGAACTAGCTCTTGGGTAAAAATTAGTGTTAACAAACCTTGCAGTGAACAAAATAAAAAAAATCATAAGAATCTTTGATTTTCTAAAACCTCACACGCTGTACCCAGCATTTTTAATCAAAACACGAACATTGGATACTCCCAGAGCTTTATTTAAGTGACATTAACTTCAAACTCACAGATAAAAGATGGACGATTCGAATTTTAAATAAATTGTAAAATTTCGATCCCAACTGCGAGAATTAACGAAAACTCCAGACTAGAGCGAAGAAAAGCGCCAAGTACAAAAGACGCAGAAAGACGCCAACAACTTTGACAAGCTGAGCCATTCGCAGGAGAATGGAGAGCAAATTTCGGAACAAAATACTGCCTAATACGCAATGAAAGACGATTTCCACAAGAACGACGTAAAAATTTTTAGAAGATGCAGCACAAGAGATACAACGGCGTCAAATCAAAATTTTGCTGGCTCATAATAATGGTACACCGAACTTCACTTGGTTTATCTGCGCTTATACAGCGTCAATTCAACTTCCTTCAATACCTCTGTTTCTCCTAGTATTAGTATCATTTTTACAGGGCTTGGAAGTCAGTGAAAGGGCTTCTCGAATAAGAGGCGCTCATATAAGTCACACTGGTTCATCTTTTTCCCTATATACTACAGATCTTGACCACCTTCTTTCCGCACAAGAAACCGCAGTTTTCGCTGAACAGAACGAATGTTGAGTTCGGCCGTTCTCACGCGTGTTCTAACCAGATATGAAGTGGTGCTCAAGACCCATACAGCTCAAGACGTTAAAATTCTCGAATGTTGTCGGTTACTCTCAGCCCTGCATAGCAACGCGACTTTGCGAAAGAGCTGCGTCAACCGTTAATGATCAGACACCTTACTCAGCTAAAAGGTGGTTGAGCAAGCGCACCCAAAGTGCATGTTGAAAAACGTATGATAATCAAAGAGGTTTCTATCAACAGATCGAAGGTCTTAATTCTAATCACCAAAACGACTGAGACTGGTTTATTTGCTTCCTGTACCAATTATTGATGCATACGAAATATGAAGATATGTGGTTTGATAATTTCGAGTATACATGTGTAGTTTGATAACGTCGTATACATGAATCGCTAATCCATGACAAATTAGTTATCAGAAGATAATAGAAATCAAATAAAAAAAGCACGCTGGAAAACAACTAGTCTCTACAGTAACGGCTTTCATACTGAAGACTTTTTTGTTTTGGTGTGTTGATAATGAAGCTTTCAATTACTTCGCAACTTACGTTTCTTCATTTTTATTGGATGAGCATTATCATTCTTCAAAAATTTGATGGTTCATTCTCTTCAACGTCATACTTGATAGAAGTCAACAAATTTCCCCTAGGGTTCAAATCTTGCTAATCAGTAGTTCAAGAACCTAAATTTTTGTTTCTATCATCCAAAAATTTCAGATAACTTTTGCCTTGTGGAACAGCTCTTTCTCATGTTATGGAAAAAATCGTTCAACCTCATTTTACTTCTTTAGCTAATTAACTCTAGTCATAGCAACTTTTATTATTTTGTGTAGTAAACTTTCATTGACTTTCTGTCATCACAATACAAAACAAATTTTCGAGTTTGTTTATTGTTTCAAAATATTCCAATCCATTTCAATTCGATTAATCATCTCCATTAATATCAATAATGCTTTAATGTATTTTTCCTAACCTCATTTAACTGTAATAATGAGAAGTTTTCGAATAGCGAGTCATCCTGAATAATCTCAGTATAATTCACATGGGGTTCCTTTGAGTGATTACATCCAATGCATTACCCAGTCTAATTTTTTCGCCGCCTGTATGCATGTTTTTCGCTGCCCAAGTAATTGAATCGCCTAGGCGGCGAAAAAGATGCACGCTCCGGCGGAAAAGATAGACTGGATAGGTATCTTAATTAAATTGCAAGTTTCCAGCGCCTATGCGGATGAAACACACTTAGGGTGATGGTCATTGGTTCTCATTAACGATTTTCAAAGCCACATTTTGAAGAACAGAAAGATCAATCAAGAAGCAGCTAAGGAATAAGGAAATAAAATTACAAATACTCGGCTAATATAAGTCCAGAGATGAAAATGAGTGACTAAGTCTCCTTTGTGAAAAATTTAGTTGATTTTCTGAAAGTGTCAAAACTGAGTACATATTTTCGTAATTGTCAATAAAATTTGTCCCACTCAATTAACATAACTCGCGTGAATCGTCCATCAGGGAAAAGAGAAGCTTGGAGAGGCGACTAAATTTAATACGACGTAGCACGTGAGTAAACTTTTCACGTTAAAATTGAATTCAGACGCCTTGACCCTGCGTCAGCTGAATCCCATCGTAGAATGAATGCTGCGAATTCTAAGAAATCTTTTTTACAGGCGCGTCCGAGGGGAAAATTATTTTTGCCATCACTACATTCAGGAAAAACTCAAAACTCGTTAAATTGTAGCAAAGTCCCCCAAAAAGTAGAATGCGAGACCTAAACACACAAAAATTCATAGGAAAACATTGCTCACACCGCGTTAGCTCCGCTTACTGTAGAGCGGCTTTTCTGTGTTAGCCATTTCGATGCAATGCAAGGCTGCGTTAAAACTGGAGTGAATTATGTTTAGTGAATAATGACCGCGACAGAGACAGTTTTATCACATATCATGCTTTCCTTTCATTACCAAGCAAAAAACGGTGCCGGGGCTCTCTAAACTCCTTCTCCCTTCACTTTGATTCGACTATAATTTGATTCGACTATCATTCAGTTGTCCTTTCAGTTTTGGTCCACACTAAATGTGTTCCTGAGAGTTGAAAAAGGAAGGCCCCATTTGGTTTGGAATTGAGGGAACGGCGAGAAATTTAAGTTAAGCGTCTTCGCACACCGGATTCCTTACGTATAGAAACCACAATTTTGGAGGAAGTTCATGAAACAAGATAAAAGTTTAAAAAGAACGAAATAGAATGCTAAGAAAAACGGGCAGCAGTGAACCGAAAAAAATGGTTCATAATAAAGCAAAAAACTTGCATTTCAACACAAGGAAGGCCTATAAAACCTCCAGCTCAGAACAAAGTCTTACCCTAGGATGCTTCAATTCCCATGGAAAAAAAAGAGATGAATTCACTTGTTTACTTTACTTTTCACTTTACTTCACACTTTTGTATGAAATATCGGTGCACCTTTTCTTTGAATGATAACCTCGTTAATTTACTGGGAGGAAAGACACGCTTTGTAATACCTCTCGCCCCTTTTCTCAAACTAGATATTTCCTTGACCCAAGAAATGTGTGAAAGGGAGTCGTATAAAAAAACTAGTATTTTCGTCTTCAACGGGATGTCCTGCATTTTTTTCAAATTAGTCCGTACCAAATATTTGTCACGGACAGAAGCAGCTCTCTTATATCCGAGGCTATTTTCAAGTCTCAGAGAGTCTCAGCGTACGAAACGAAGCCATCATGATCCAGCTTTTTATCACTCCTCGGCAAGCTGAAGACTTGCGGTGGGGCGATAAATTTTTCGAGACCTATCTAAAACGCAATCTGGCCGTTCATTGGAGTCAGGTGATGTTTTCATATTGGGATTACTTGTATCTTTTACCCATTTCAAAATTTCATGGACTGTGGCTCTTGATACACATTTCTTTTTCAAAATCCCGATTAATGTAAAACTCTTTTTTGGCAGAGCAACAACCAGGATATGTTGAGCTTCAAGCGTCTCATCTTAAGTGTAAAAATTAAAACCTAAAAAGTTGTATTGCAGGGAATTGGCGGAACTTCGCTTCTATGGAGCGTATGTGCCGATGTACGTCAGTTTTCATTCATTATAATGCTAAAGGTATTACACGTATTTCAACTCATTTTTCAGTATTTAAATAAAGTAAGACGATTTCGTTAAGGAGCAGATAGCTACTCTAATACAAATTCTTAAATTTATCGTAATGCACAGAAAATTACAATTAGTGTACCGTATCCTTCAAGACAATGCCAGTCGATTTACGGAACATCACTCAGGTACGTTTGTTTCAAATGACTTTCATTTTTTAAAAGATCGAAGAACACACATTCCTTCGCTCCTCAAAGACAGCCACTCCAAGAACGCCGTTCGAGGGCAAGGCTCAACAAAAAGGATCCTTTGCTCAGTCCATCGATTGCCCCAGATATGACAAGGGTCAATGCAGCCATCCTCACTTTCACAGATTGGTAGATTAGATAAGTTAGTTAAAGCCATCAGAACAACAGTGTCCCAAAAAAAATGCAAAGAAAGGAAGTAGCAAGGCACCATTTAGCATTGAGAGAAGGAAATAGAGAATTTATGCTCAAAATGTGTTCCCATACATGATTCCCTGCGCATAGAAACAGTAAATTGAGAAAAGAGGTTATGAAACAAGATAAAAATTGATGAAGAAAAAAGTAGCTGGTGAAACAGGACAACAGTGCACCGAGAAAAAAAATCTGTAAGGAAAACCAATCCATTCTATTTCAACAAGAGAAAAACCTACCTAACCTTCAGCTTGGGACCTCACATTTTTCCCTTGGGAGCGCTAATTCCCATATAAACAATAGATGTATCCAACTCTGAGGAGAATTGACGGAGCGTCGCTTCTTTAGAGCGTATGTGACGATGTAGGTCAGTTTTCATCTATTATAATGCTAAACGTATTGATCGTATTTCAGCTTATTTTTCCGTCTTAAAATTTAGTAAGCTGTAAAAAACCGAAATATTTCTAACGGAAAATATTACCAAAATGTTTGTAATTTTGATTTCTTTCTTAGTATTTCATTCATACTGAGCAATACTTTTATCATTTCAAGTTCGTAAATTTTTTATATGTGTACCTAAAACACGTATTTTTTGAAACACTGACCAATGAGGAACTAGTGAGCCGATTAATTTGTTATAGTTGTCACTAAAACTACCCCACGTCGTGTTTAAATGAACGCCACGAAGAAGGGTTCGTTTGGCCAACGATCACCTTTGCAAAAGATCCGTGTTCACAAAATATATTCTCGCCGATAAGCACAGCATATGCTTAGACGAACATCGCTCAGACATCGCATCAAACCGTCAACGTCGAGAAGCATCGTTTGAAAGCTACGCCCACCCTGGGACCCCGCTCTGGGAGAGCCACGTCACCATGGCGTCTGAAGAAAGCTGTATTGCTAGATACTTCCATTTCGCTTCATATAATTCAACTCTTTCCGTAGATACTTAGGATCTTATTCATTTTACATAAATTACTAGTTATTTAAAATGTAAACTTCAAATGTAATCCAATTAAAATGTAATCCAATCTAATTAGCTGACGACACTTGTTATTTCCGGTAAATTATTAACGTAAAGTATCGTGAAGGAGAACGCGTTTGTTCTAAGGCGTAACAGAGACGCCGAAGCTGCCCCTTTCAGGGAGGCTGCGGCACTTTACCCCGGCAGCCGTGTGAAGTAGAGGTAGTCCTTTCGTCCGCTACCCTCGCGGGTATGCGAGGCGACGATATATTGGAGTCACGTATTGACTTATTTGGTTTAATCGCCGATCTGGAATTTGAGTGCAGCTAAGTATCTATCCTTCATGTGTCCACTATTATCATCCATATCTAGTTATTTCACGTGTAGGTCGAGTTTCTGTACCTATGATATGTGTGCGTAAATTCACTTAATGTATTACATAATCTATGTTTCGCTAACTGATCCAGTAACGAGGCCTCACCTCGATTTGAGCTTATAATAACGTCGTAAAATTAATTCTTGTCCCTCGATTGTGTCGACTAATTTTAATCAGAAGACGTCATCATTTCAATATGAAATTATTAATGTGGAAACCTGTTTATTTTATCCCTTTCAATCATTTACCTTTTAGTTATCTGAAATTAAATGTTATCTGAAAATATTCATGACTGTCGGAACATCAGAAATTTACTGAAAGATACGTCATCAGAAATAAATGACGATAAATGACTTATGAATACGATTAATAATGTCGACAGCGGTGGAACAATCATGATAAAAGTAGCAGCGGTATGGGATTCAGCATAATACCCCGATCAAAGAAACACGATCACAATAAAAATGCTGGCAGCGATGTAGGATCATTATAATATCCCGTTAACGTCATTGTGCTGTTTAGTGTTTTACTTCTCTGATATTTCTTAGGTTAGCTCGAACACAAGTCTCGGGGAAATGAGCCCATAATAGCAAATTAGTCAATCATCCTTAGGAAATCCCATAACAATTTATAATACCGACAATGATAAAAAAAAGTCCCATGAGATGCAGAGAATTTAGCAGTCAGCGATTAGAGGTGTCCAGACTTGTTCATATCCTCAGAAGAGAAAAACAAATAAACCAGCTTCGTGTCGGCGAGGGTTAATCTCAACGAAGGCGCACAAAGAGAAATCCATCACTATGACGGGGTCTCAGTATTGCAGCACGTACGCTCCTTGGTGTATCTCAACGCCTGTAATGC
Source organism: Platorchestia sp. MABIK (assembly GCA_014220935.1). Classification (NCBI taxonomy): domain Eukaryota; kingdom Metazoa; phylum Arthropoda; class Malacostraca; order Amphipoda; family Talitridae; genus Platorchestia; species Platorchestia sp. MABIK. Next base: position 45,064 of record JACJUY010002766.1, read on the forward strand.
TCTTGAGGCTGTTCACTGGCAACCTGTGCTGATTGAGTCAATGTGATCAGACTTCGTAAGATTCCATTTCATCCACTGAAATGTTTCAAATACGAGTATCGCTTATTAAGGTGACAAGAAAATTCGTTGTATGTTTGTAAGCTTATCGAACACGATTAAGTGGAGTAAAATAAGATATTAATAAATATACTGTAGGCCGACACTTCACCAAGATGAAATAGCAAAAAAAGCTTAGAGCAAACTCGGATGATTTCACAACATGCTCTGAATAGCATTTGAGGCAGTGTCTGAAATACCATAACTGCTTTGTACTGGTTTCAAGTTTACATTCAAAATTAACATTTGTGGATGGTGAAGTCCATACTCATTGAGATACACAGCCAAGGCTAAAACCATTCAAGTGAACATTCTGATGACTATGCTTATACAATTTATGTGTTTGCACCGTACTCCACATCTGTTCTTAGTTCTATTGTTCGCTATTTCTGCCCAGAGATCAATAGGTGCTAAATTCGACGTTTAATCGGAGATCCCTATTTTCTGTAGGTATTGGCGTGAAGACTTGCTAGCCACAAAGCTGCTTCTTGATATTCTACGACAAAGAACAAAATACCCTCAGTGCTGTACCAGCAACTAAGCGTTGCCTAACATTGGCACAAATCTTTGATTCATGTATTCTTTATGTATCTACCGCGTTAGTCAAGTAGACAAAAAGTAGACTTTGGGAGACAAAAAGTGTGAATGGGCAGTGACTCGACTGCATGAGCATTTCGAGCAGCACAAAGGAGACGACAAAGAAATTTTCTTTACGTGTACAACACGCCTAAATCTTGCATCATGTCATCCGCACTAAAGAGACAAAAATGAAGACGGTCAAAAAGAAAGGTTCGGTGAAGGTTTTACGCAACCCATTATTGTAGCATTGTGAACGATTTTGTAGCTAGAAAAATTCAAAAATTCACAACACTTGGACACGTTAAATGAATTCTGCCATAGTTCTAGCAATGTTTTGGTGGAGAGGCTTTTGAAGCAAGAGGCTTCACTTGCAGATCGAATTTTTTCCACAGATTGTCTTTACGGTCGAAGCGCTGCGGCAATGACCTATAAAGGTAATAGAATTACCGAACTGGCGAAAACTGGAATGATGTTCAGGTTATTCATGATCAGGAACGCATGCATGATTGAAGTAATTATTTGAACGACAAAAATAATGAGAACGCTGCGTTCACGAAATGAGAGAACACCGAGCACAAGTCGCACATCCACCCTGGCCGAGAATACAAGTCCCTATCTTCTCTTTGACTCCTGTCGTCTCACATATGGCAAGGTCTATCCTCGTCTCGACACTGACCAGAAATTTAAAAATAACTTTTAGATGTCAACGTAGTTATTGTCTGGTTGTCAAAAGAGTAAGAATTTTCATTTCTGAATAATTTTTTTTTTTGCGATTTCAGTGAGCAAGTTGAACAGCACATGAGTACTTGAAACGCGGTTCTTAGTTTGAGCTCGGCTAATAATTACATGCTTTACCGTTCATCAGCAATACCACAGAAGATGGATCCAGCGTTCGCCAATACACAAAAAATGATGCGCAACAGACAAATTTAAAATGCACTGTTGTACACGCACGCACAGACAATATGGTCATAAAAAGTCACACTATTTGACGGGAAATTTTCACCTGAGCTAAGCGAAAAAGAAATGCATCACTAAATACTTCAAGGCATGTTTTATCCACACAAGATGACATACCACGACCTTAGTACACAAACTAGACTACTACCAATTTCATGCAACCAACACAATCGTATCGACAATAACGCCACATAAACATGTTGAAGACGCGTTTGAGGACATCCAAATTACGCATTTTCGTATCTCTTATAAAATTTATGCGAATATTTTTTGAAACGGAATGAATTTTAGCAACTAGTCTCTCGAGACCAAGAAAGCCATGTTCACAAAGAACTATGTGGAGAATGAGCAGAAACGTGCAGGAAGAAGTACGGGTCAGTAGTACACGCGGTGAGTTGGCAAGTGCTCCTGTCAACGTAGCGTGCCCACACGCAAATTTAAACGTCGTTAAAAGCAATTCAAGTCAAGAGGGAATTAGATTAGATTATTAGTTAGTTTAAGCCTCCCTATCCGCAACAAAGGCGATCCAAAGAGAGGAAGGAAGAAGGCACCATTTAGTATGGAGTTAAGGGAACGCGGAATCCATGCAGAAAGGGCATAGAAACAGTAAGATAAGAAAGAAGTTCATGAAACAAGATCAAAGTTGAAGAAGAAAGTAGTAGGTGTTGAGAAAACAGGACAGCAGTGAACCGAAAAAAAGTTGGTCCGTAACAAAACAAAAACCTATGTTATTTTAACAAAAAGAAAGCCTACCTAACCTTTAGCTCGAGCCCTCACATTGCCCCCCTGGGAGCGCTAATTCCCATAGATACAATAATTGTATCCCCCTGAGGGGGTCAAGAGGGAATTATTCAAACATTATCACAGGTCTTGAGCTCATGGGAGCCGTGGTCCCCATGGTGCACAAGACATAATGGCACGAGGGGTGAGTTCAGACTGCTACGTTTTTATATGAATAAACACGCGTGAGCAGCCGGTCAAGATTATTAATTTTAGCAAGTTTAAAAACACAAAACAAAACTGAAAACACAAAATTGATTTACTATCAATTATCTAAGGCACAGACTCTTGTGAACCTCGGCAGACACGTTATGTTGATGAAGCAGCGACGGCTGAAGTCACAGGAATTCATACTTTAATGCTTGTATTACCTATCGCTCAACCATCGTGCGAACTCGAAGCCTTATGGATTTGCCTCCACGGAGCGAAGCTTAATGTATTAGAAATAACACATGCTGAAAACACCGATCTTCCACGATTAGAGTTGACCTCCTTTGCCCACACTTTTCAGAGGGGTGAATCATTCAAGAAGTACAACCTCGAGTTAAGTAGAACATAATGTTAAAAATGGTTACACAACTGAGCAGGAAAATGTCTAGTTTCGAGTACGAGATGTTTGCACCTATATCGTCAATTTTTCGTTTCAGCGTAACAGTTCCTTCTTGAATTAACGTACATAAACGCCAAGATAGCTCTCGCCAAAAAAAACAACATTGCTAGTGCGCAGGAAGGCGTGCATCTGTCTCCTGTACAATTAATGACGCAGGAGTGTTAGTGTGAGAGAAAGGAGCAGAGCAATCAGTCCAGTACTCCTTCCAACTAACGATAGAAAAGTTGCGACTATATACATTGCCGAGCTCGTCTAGCTTTGCTCGAGGTCGGCATTGTAAGCACTTAGAGAAGCTTGAGAGCAAAAATCTGGTAATGTGAAGTGAATGTCCAGCAAAAACGGAATGAATCATAGAATACTAGCTAATTGGGATCGACACTATATTCGTAAACGATAATCACATAAATGAGAGATAACAAATTTTCTCCGAACTAAAAGCATGAATATCAACGGATCAGGAACTGGTACTAAGTAATGACCATCTTAGGTAAAGATTAATTGAATTGATAATAGCAACATGTTTTCATCGCACAGCGCTCTGGTACGAGTGCTACCTTACGTGTTATTGCCTTCCCATGCTGCACTGCTCACCAAACCCATTTACACTTGCGATGGGTAGAAATGAAAACACGCATCAGAATGATGAAAAATGAGCGGCCAATCACATGCACTCTAACGCGTCACCTCATAGCGCTCTTAAAAAAACCGTAAACGCGTTGTCATTACTACACAAAAAGAGAATTAGGTTCCAATGAGGAGAACGCTGTAACTCTCTGGCCGATCGTTGTCATTTTTTTTTCACTGTATTATTTAATCACAAAAACCGTCCGATCAGTTAAAAAGTTCTCTGCCACCATCACATACACACAGTACCTGAAAAGTATCTTTCAATGATTATAAGCTCAAACTACGACGTTTTTCGACATTTTTAATGGTGAGCGTGTTTTTCACATCGTCCACGTAGTTATTTACTTCAATAGAATCTATATTTCTTCATAAATCATTCGTTATCCTCTCCATTTCCATTAAGAGCGAAGTAGTAAAAATAGACGTGTAGCAAATATTTGAGATTTATCGCTGTGTAACTACTAGTCGCATACAATGATTTACTGAAATAAAATGCTCCACTTACTAATTTAGAAACACATACTGTACTTTGTTGTCGATTTAGTTCTTGACGACGAATTGAGAGCACACAACAAAAGGCACGATAGCGAACTGCATGAGGCGAAACAATTCTTCTTCGATTCAGGGAGAAAGGTTTAAGAAATTCCACGACTGAAGTCAGAGAGTAATTCAGAGAACGAACAAGCCAAAGGCTGATGCGAGTTTTGATGGTTGCTATATTGAGATGCTAGAAATTTACTGCGGTGGCTGGTAAACGGCACTTAGCAAAATTGTCCATCATGAAACCTAACAGGTTTCCTTTAGGGTGTTATATGCTCAATCATGGCGGTTTATTTTTTGTCGATTAAATGAGCTATTAGTTGAAGCCTCCATAATCGCAACAAAGGCGTTCTAAAAAATAAGGCACCATTAAGTATGGAGTTACGGGAACTCTAAATCTATGCACAAGGTGCATAGAAAAGTAAGTTGAGAAAGAAGTTCATGAAACAAGATAAAAGTTGAAAAATGAAGCAGTAGGTGCCGAAAAACAGAACAGCAATGAACCGAAAAATGTGGTCCGTAATGAAACAAAAAACTTGTTCTACTTCAACAAAAGGAAGGCCTACCTAACTTCCAGCTCCGGACCTCATCAATTTTCATAAATGTAAACAATAACGTCAGGGTCTTTTTCCACAACCCGTTTGGCAGAGGAATCCAACAACACACGAGGCCAGTTGTAATAAAGTTTGCCGAGGCACTGCATTCGGTTGAGCGGACGCGGGCGTGCCAAACAGAGAATATCTGCTAAGACTGTTACGAATGCGTTTAAACGTGGTAAAAGGGAAAAGTTGAGACCATCCAAAGATAAACCAAGTTATGCTTCAACGAATCGATAACCTATGAATGAGTTATTAATGTGCGATGCTCTTAGAAAACTAATTTTTAACACGCTTACTAGAGAAAAGTGAGGCCGGGAAATGTCTTGCAGCAGCCGACATTCGAAGTCCGACTGGGGCGTAATGCAAAAGCGAGTCGAGTGACACGAAGCCAAAGTAATGCGGATATTACATGTTCGCTACAGAGTCCTCGGATGATGTTTGGGACAACTTTGCTCTCCGAAGAACACTCTAGAAAAAGTATCTAAAAGTATAACCGTAGATGAAATTATTGAAAACGAAACGAATTATAACTTTGAGGAATGTTGACGCATTTTTTCTATTTAGACAATCGAAGTAAATTTGAACGCCTGTCGCAATATTTGTTTTTACACCGTAGAACATTCATAAATAGACGCAGCCATGATGGGATCATGATACAAAGGCTCACTCCGTGAAAACGCCAGATGTTCACGTCGAAAATTTTTCCCATTTAATACTCTCCATTATTCATCATGTGATTCAATTTCTAAGGAATATTATATAAGATGTAACTAGTCACTGAAACGTGTATCAATGTTTCCATTGAGAATAGGACCGGAATCAGATAACGCCGCTCGCTAGAATCCCGTTCGGGACCTCTCGGACCGTCTCGTTACAGAGAGCGCGCTTCCCTCGGAAGGCTCAGGCCCGGGCATCACAATTAAGTCGGTCCCCGGACACGAAAGAGATGCATGGTGTTGCGTCACTGCCCCTGCTCCTCGGGCACACCGAGAGAGACCCGTGATATTAAATCCTTTTTTTTTGTCAAAATGTGGTGTATTACCTCCCAACTCCAAGAGCAGTCACTAAATAACCCAGTCACTAAATAACCCAGTCACTAAATAACCCAGTCACTAAATAACCCAGTCACTAAATAACCCAGTCACTAAATAACCCAGTCACTAAATAACCCATGCAGTCACTAAATAACCCAGTCACTAAATAGCACTTTAATAACTTTAAGGTTACACTTGCTTCGAATTCGTCTCGTGTGAAAGTATTTACTACCGCGTCCACGTCCAAACGTATTCGGAAGCCTATGAGCAATCTGAGTATTAATATTTACCTTCTTTTGCGAGCCTCTGATTCAAGCGTCGGCTTATCTTTGATACGCTAGGTAATTTGGAGATCATTTCTCTCAGGCAGCAGATTTTTAACGCAGTTCAAATGGTTTAATTTCTCTCTTTATAATTAATTTGCAAGCTGTAACTCATTTTGTTCAAAGTTGAGATGAAAAATTATTTGTTTGCGCTACTTTACAGCTTTCAAAACCTCGGGCACATTATAAAACTGTCATAGAATGATGTTAGTCTGAATAATTGACAACCATAATTGCTACCGATATTAAGTCGGAAATAATTTGTCAACGTAATAATGATTCTTCGCTTACGATATATTAAATTATGCCGTCTTGTGGCAGACTGATGAAACTTTTAAGCGTCAAGAAAAAAATTACGATGACTAAGATTATATTGAAAAGACATGCTCAACCTTGATGTCATGAAATTAAGGTGAATATTTCGGAAAGACAAGCATATGAAAATACAAGATGCGAACAAAGGGAAATCACGAGACCTGTGTTCTTTACATAACCATCACAATAACAACCTGACAAGAAACCCGCCTGTCGTAATTATCGATGAACAACGGTGTTAAGAATACGCCAAAAAATTAGTAGAAACAAAACAATGGAGACAGCCAAAGTCATGGATTAGATTTTAAGATAGTTTGAGCTTCCTTAACCACAACGAAAGCGTTCCCTAGAGAGAAAAGCACCATCTAGTGCGGAATTGAGAGTACGGTAAATCTATGCTGATGGTGTGTCCCCATGCTCTGCGTAATAAAAAACGCGATTGATTGAAGATTATGCGACAAGATAACTGAAGAAGAAAAAATTCAATGAAAGTTAGTTATCCGCTAAAGGTCCTGAAAAAAGAACAGCAGTGAACCGGAAAAAGATAGTCCAAAGCAAACAAAAAACATGCTTATTTTAACAAAAGGATGGCCTACCTAACTCTCAGCTCGAGATCTCACGTCTTCCTCCCCTATAGGCGCGCTAATTCCCAAAGATACAACAGGTTTACTTTCAAGGGGAGTCATTTAGAGTTATAAAATCTATCATATTAGGTTATCGAGTTTAAGATTAAAAATACCTTATGCACTGAAGAGAAGGTTAACAAAGTCTACGGATACCGGACTCCAAATTAAACTGCTCACCAATTTCACACTCGTAACTTACTTCAACTGATGCTTAGAGACGCACTACTTCCTTACGATTCCGACATTTAACACGTTTGCTGCCGCTGGACGAACATGTGCGCTGGACGACCATGCTCGACCAGCGGTCTCGCGTTAAAGTAAGATAGTAAGTAGAAGAGAGTTTAAAAAACGACTTTACTACATAAAAAATAAATTATCTTTCTTAAGAAGTGTGTAAATGTGGTAGCAAGACATTTCACCTCGTATGCTCAAAATTTTTCAAACAAAAGATGTTGGAATAATTGAAATGCTATTCATTCAGGCAGACGCGTAAATGAGCAATTTACCTAGTGCATGGCACTCTTATGCCCCAGTAGGCAGTGAAAATGTTAAGTTCTTAATTTTTTCCATCAACCACTTTATAGCTTGTAGGAGCCTTTTTCCTTAACCATGCAGATTGATTTATTATAAATAAGTATTAACTTCCCTTTACAACAAAGATGTTCAAAGAGAAGAAGGATGAAGGTATCATTTAGAATGGAGTTGAGGAAACGGAATCTATGCACAAAGGGTGTTCTCCCAAGGGATCCCGTGCAGATAGAAACAGTAAGTTGTGGAAAGAAGTTCATGAAACAAGATTAAAGTTGAAGAAGAAAGTCAGAGGTGCTGAAAAACAAGACAGCAATGAACCGAAAAAAGATGGTCCTTAACAAAATAAAAAGCATTATATTTCAACAATAAGAGGGTCTACCTAACTCTCAGCTCAGGACCTCACACATATTCCCCCTGGTAGCGCTAATTCCCATAGAAACAATAGTTCTATCTCCCGGAGGTGCCTAATCGTGCGGGTAAAATGATTAAAATCAATGCAATTTTTTCTAATGAACTAATTATTTTGCTCCCTTTATGCCCCCACCACAAAGTATAAAACATAAAACAATTAAAAGCTATGGTATTATTTTTAACGAGTCCGATATTTTGCGCCGTTTACGTTCCTGAACACTTTGACTGCGACGTGCGCCACCGGTGGTACACGGAGCCTGACGGAGGTAATATTCATAATGCTGCTGACCGACCAGTAGTCGCAAACTCAATTTTCATAAATACTTAATCAAAGCTAAATGAAGGCACGATCCAGTTCATGTTTGGTAATTTTAAAATAGTTTACTACAATTGACTTAAAATTTGAGTTTGGTGTTGAACTTAACATTTAGTTGCCGCAGTCAAAGTGGTTAACAAACTATGTAACATTGAACACCTGAGTGGACACAAAATGTCACTGAAGTAGTGAAATTAGACGCGGTCGAAAACAGGCGCGGCTCCCACGATGCTAGTAAAAGCTAGAATGCGAGGCAGAAAGAAGCGTTTCCCATGGCTACGAAGTGAGAACAGCTCGTTTATCATGTTTTCTCAGCGTAATACTCAGCACAACCATGGCCCTTGTTGAATTGAGAAAATTTCAGAATGTATATTGAAATTTAACTCCCTCAGCTTCGCTGCAAAATCAAGTTTCTATACACGCGTAGTATAAGAGACATTCAGTAATAAAGGAGTAGTTGCTTTAAATATCGTTTCCTTAACATTTCCCTATCTTACTATGATTTCAAAGCAGTTGCATTTCTTTTCTCTCATCCCACAGCTCAATAAAGGAAACTTGTCCTCCCGACACAATTACATCTCTCAACTAGCTCGATCGTTGAAAAAAAAACAGTTGTTACGGAGAAATTTTTAAGAACGGGAAATCTATAAACAAGGTGTGTCCCCATACCCTGTGCTTGGGAACAGCAAGATTGAGAGAAGTTTATGTAACTATAGATATGAGTTGAAGAAAGTAACAGGAGCTGGAAAACAGCTGTAAAGAACCGACAAAAAAAATTGCCCTTGACGAAATGAAAGCATTTACGATACTATTTCAACGAGAAGAAAGCCTGCCTAATATTCACATCAAGACCCACATCTTACCCTTGGGAGCGCTTGTTCTCACCTGTACAAAAATTGCATCTGCCTGAGGGGAGACGGCAAACCACAGCTCATTTTAGTGAGGACTTTGATCGCGATTAAGGTAGTTTAAATAAACTCTAAGAAGAATTCACAACAATTTCAAACTTTGAAGGACAAGCTGGACGCACTTGCATCTAACCTTTGTAATCCATCACACCACGGGACTCGGGGCACCAGGCACCAGTATAATTAACTTCTCTGCTATATATGCGAGAGAACACTAAGAAAACGCCCCACCCAGTTCGATCGCTGGCTGTCACCGGCACACACGCGCCCTCCTGCCCTCACACGTTGTCAGTGTTGACAGATTGGGCAGAAAGAAGGGATTGAACATCTCATGTTTTTCTGCTACCAAATTTTACAATCGGGGGACATGCTTCTTTTCAGGCGAATTTTACCTGTCGGTAGGCTACTTATAAAATTTGCTGCTACTAGTTCTGCAAAACATATCGGAAAATTATCCAGCACGTCTTTTCACTGTGCTTCTTTACAGCTTTTTCATAGTGAACGTCAGAGTGGAGCATGATCGTTCAATACGAGCACAGGACGGGTTTGCTCTAGATCTGTCAGCTGATTCCCAGAAATCTGGAGATACTTCAGATAATTCTCAACTAAGCAGACACCGAAACTTTGCTCGCCTTATACACGTACAACAATTCCTGCACTTCCTTTAGAATAATGTACTCAGTCTAAGTTGATGAGATCGAAATGCAGTGTGGTGAGTTCCCCACTACCGATTAGATGGGGAATAAATTTTGTGAATGGAAACCGATTAACGGAGCAGATTTCCGATGGAAAGCAATTACCTTGAAACATTCGGCTGCCAAGTTAGTTTACGCAGAATTGTGCCCCTTTGCATCAGTTGTGTACCGTTTGCCCCCTTTCTTGACGCCAAGGCTGAAAGCGCTTTCAAGAGCAACCGCAAAAAAACTTGAATCAGAATGGAGCCTGAACTTCTTTCATCAAAACGAGCATTAAAATGCTTGAAGACAGAAATATGAGTTGCTTCGACTTCGTTCTGTTGTCGGAAATGCTTAGATTTATATCATCAATGTTTCTCTAAGAATCAACCGAAAATAAAGATGAAACTGCTTGTTGAAATTAAGAAATTTCATTCGAACTTCGCGCTCCTGAATGGAAAAATGCCAACGTACAGCCAGCATCCTATTATTTACCTGGACTTTTCCCGCACCCCCTAAAATATAAATGCCACTATACAGTTAATATCCTATAACTGACCCGGACTTTTCTCGCACCCCCCAGAATATAAAAGCCACCATACACCCAATATCCTAATATTTACCTGTACTTTTCTCGCATCCCCTGCATTATAAATGCCAACATATAGCTAATATCCTATTATTGGCCTTCCATTGTTCCCCCTGGAATATCGTCTAGCACCCCCATGGGAACCCCTGCTCTAGAGAGACGCACAAGCCCCATGGCACAGCAGCCACAATCTAAATATATATAAAGACAATAAACTTCATGTTTTATTCCGATGAAGTTCATGAAATGATGTATTCAACGCCGGATTTCCACAGAAACATGAAATTGATGCATTGGTGAATACCCGCGGTGGAGCCGGCAACTATTTATAAGCCTGGTTTGAATGGGGAATGACGGGTCGGCTTCTCTTCTCAAAATGAGAACACTGAAACCCACGACTAAAAATGACTTTTCAGGCTAAAAAATGATAATACTATCATCCCTCGGTATCATTATAACCCGCTAAAACCAAACTTGATGTAACTTTAGGTATGTATCGAGATATAAAATTGAGAAAATAAGCTAGATTAATTTCTGCGCTTGTGTTAACTCCAGTGTAAAACAAACTATATTCGGGCATCGCTCTGAGGTCAAACCCTCTTGATATTGATGTACTGATGTTTTCTGGGTTGTTCATTTCAGCTGCCTTTTGATGCGCATCGAAATTAAATGAAACGGTTCCCAAAAATAAATAAAAAACTAAGCACGTTTAACTGAGGTTAATGCGAACACACTGATATTTCTCGTGAGGGGAAAAATATAAGTTTTTTGTCCCATCTCCGATGTGACAAAATCGATGTGAGGATTGGACAAAAATGCATAACTTGGATCGATTATTTTAAGCGTGAAATTTCCAACCATCTCGTGCAACCAAACAGTCAACTAACTCAAATTCATCCACTACCACGATTTTAAAATAGGACATGCCCACTCAACGACTCCGTACGTAATCAACATCCATTCCGGCCACTTACGTAACGAATTCTGCAATTGACGAATACCTGTCATCTGGAAGCACCATTTGTTCAAAGATGAGCACATACATTTGCCGCCGAAACATCGAATCGAGATAAGGAACACGCGAATTTAGGTTGAGTACGGCAATGCAGGTCTAGTGTTCAGCTTCCCAGGGTTCAGCAGTGATAATCGAGCGGCGTTTCAAGTTCGACCAACACCCTTTACTCACGACAGCGCTAGGCTGACTGTGAGTGTCAGAGTGACTGCAGACTGAGCGGTCTGAGCCTGACAGAGATAGGCCTTCGGGAGGTCTGCCTCTAGTCTCCACCCACTTCCATTTTTTCAGTTTTAACCCTTTCTCCGCTATCTCTTTCCAGCCTTTTCTTACTCTTTTTTCCTTATGTGCGTAAAAATTGAAGTTTATGATTCCAGATTAATTTGAAAAAATCAAAAGGCACTGGAAGAAACGGAAAGCAGAGAACTGGAAGAATGGCCTGTAACATTATGAAAACTATATAATTTCAATAAAGGAAGGCCTATCAAACCTCTGACTCGACCCTTCGCCTATTTTACTAAGTGCTCTAATTTCCATAGATACAACATTAGCACCTCTTCAGCGGAGGATATTTAGAGGAAAATCTCCACTAAAACGACTCCCCGTTCAATACAAGAAAGTTGCATGCCATCCTCGTTGTGCCAAGTCACCGGCCTCGCACAGGGTGGCAGCGTTGTTCTTTATCACTCATTTTTAAACAGGGCACGAAATTATAGAGCTTCAAGAACGAATTCCCCTTCTTTCCCCCAATAAAATCCGGTGGAAGAAAACAGGTAATCCACAATGTGCATCACGCACAAGTGATTGAATTAGATGAACCGCAACAAAGGCGTTCCAAAGAAAAGAAGAAGTAAGGCACCATTTAGTATAGACTCGAGGAAACGCGGAATCTATGCACAAGGTGCATAAAAGCAGAAAGAAGAGAAAAAAGTTTATGAAACAAGATAAAAACCGAAGAAAGTAGTAGGCACTGAAAAACAGGACAGCAGTGAACCGCAAAAAAAGATGGTTCGTAACAAAACAAAAACTCGTTTTATTTCAACAAAAGGTAGGCTCTTAGCTCCCTTAGCTCGGGACCACGCACAGAGGAAGTGAAGAAGTACCAAATGTTCCGAAAGCTAAATTTAGATCGAAATCAATTTCGAAGCACATCTTTCTCATGCAATAGATCTGCTAGCAACTTATGAAACGCACTGAACAGGTCCGTGACACGAGCAAGGAAATTTGAAAGGCTTCACTAGCGAGCCCCAGAGAACAACACTGCTTCAATCACACCTGATAGAAAAAACGTTCTCACAAGATATACCACATCGAGGTTGATCGTTTTAGAGTAGTCAATATTCAAGTTAAGAAATCAATATTTGAATATTTGCCATGTTTCAGGTTGGTGCAAAAGTAATAGTCGATTATTAGAAAGGATGCTTGACATTGGATTTGTTGAATATTTACATTGCCAAATATATAATAAGTGACTAAATTGAACGATTTTTTTGAGATTATCTTTCTTACGTTCATATTTTTCATAAAGATTGGCATCCATGTTTGTCCCATCTAAAGATCTCACAAGGAATGTTCTACTGTACGAGTTTCATGAAGGTATTACATTGCAGAAACACACAAAAAAACTTGACAAATATTGTTGCCAATAGAAGTCACATAGCCGGACCATACGTTCGTTGATGAGGTATACATACGAATATGAAAAAAGTGCACTGAAAGCCAGTTTTTTACTATCGCTACGCTGAAATGCTTATTCTATTTCGACATCCATTGCATGTTGAACAGTTTTTGAGCTACCTTGATGTAAAGCATAAATCAATGATGTGTAAGGTTAACTTTTTCGGATCTTTCTTCGCTCTGAAGTTACCAGCTGATTTGAGACTCGACCAATCACTAACTTGTTTAGATAAGTACGTACAATCTTTGCACTGTTAAAATCTAAGTGGAAGTGCGCTACGTGGTTAGAATTCAACATTAATACAGAGACTACATTTCTCATTGTCCATTCATTTCAAGTAGAAGAATTTATCTTATTAGGTTCGCATTGAATCATGAATAGATTGGAAAACATGTTTTGTAGTTTAAAAATAGAGAGCACACGATACACATCCTTTAAATTGAGACGTCTGAGCAGATTTTAAACTTGAAATAGCTATGAAACAAATTAAAGTTTAGTAACTAGAAAGTAGTGAAAAGACTGATAATAGATCATTTTAACACGTTGCCTGCGTAGTGGGCCACATGTGTACCAACAGGTAAATTGCCCATTTAAGTACCGGTATAAATGCACGACATTTTCTGTTTCGTGAAATTTTTTAAAAATGATTGTTATCATACGAGGTGAAATGTTATCGTGCAATTGTATTTTTCATATTCACGAGGGAGAATTTAAGTTCATTCAAGCTGGAAAATCGATTTCCCTATTCTGTTAATAACATAACCAAACCAACCGTTAACAGCCGCGGAAACGCAGAGAACGTGTAAAGCCTCCCTAACCCCATAAAATGTTTTCCACCAAGAGAGGAAAAAGAAAAATGCGTCTTAGCACGGAATAAATGGAACGATAAATTCATGTACAATTAAGGTGTTCCCACAACCTACAAGTAGATACAGCACGATTGGAAGAAGTTTGTGTGTTATATTCTTTATACGTTGAATTTCAATCCCACTGCTCCGGCATCAGATGATATATTTCTCTTTAAGTTGATGTTGGATATCCCACATGTCGTATTCTTATTTAATGTTATTTTCCCTCTACTTGGGACCCTGGTATTTTAGACATGTCCAGGTTGATATTTCTTGACACTGCTGCTACGCTATGTCACCAGTTGTACGGGATCTATTTGTGCTATTCGTCATCATGATCAATATTCAAGATAGCCATATTTACGTGTTATTTTCTATCCAATTACGCGGGATCGAGATTTTCTCGTGATATTTCTTTAATAATATACGCAACGTGGTGCGCTTTGTTCATATTCTTTTCATCATATTCTTATGTTTGTCATTGTGACCTTTTTCTTGTCACTTCAATTTTCCATATGTCATTCACAAAATGTTATCAGATTAGATTAAAAGTTAGTCTAAGCCTCCCTAACTGCTACAAAAAAAAGCGTATCGAAGAGAGGAAGGAGGAAGGAACCATTTAGTATGGAGATAAAAGATTGCGGAACCTGTGCAGAAGAGGCATAGAAACAGTGAGTTGAGAAAGAAATTTCATGAAACAAGATAAAAGTTCAGGAAGAAAGTAGTGGGTGCTGAAAATCGGGACTGCAGAGAACCGAAAAAAATTGTTCTAAACATAACAAAAACATTTCATTTCAACAAAAAGAAGGCCTACCTAACTCTTAGCTCGGGACCTCACAGTTTCCTCCTGGGTGCGCTAATTCCCGTGGATACAATAGTTGTATCTTCCTGAGGGGCACAAAATGGTATCAGTAGTACAGATCAAAACTGCTCTGTGATATGCTGTATAATGGATTCAAGACTTGAAAGTTTTAAGGTGTAAGGTAGCATTTATATTATTTTCGACTTCAATAACGTCATCGAAATCTCTTAACTCGATCTATAGCAGGGAAGTAAGACAACTGAACAACATCGAAAGTCTACTGCTTTAAAACATCGACTGTGACGTGAGCCACTGGTGGTACACGGAAGAAATTTTCGCAATGCTGCTGATCGACCAGTAGTCATAAACTCAATTTTCATAAAAACTTAATGAGAACTAAATGAAGGCACTGACCCAGATGTTTGCTATTTTCAACATCATTTACGACAATTAACTTTAAATTTGAGTTGAATATTAACCTTCAGTTTTATAAGCAGCAGCCAAAGTGCTGAAAGGAAAGAATTTCGGAGTTTCCCTGCACATCAGAGATAAACTTGCTACGATTGAGGACGAGTCTAAGCGTCAAAGATAATCCTCCGCGTCAGAGATAATCCTCCGCGTCAGAGATAATCCTCCGCGTCAGAGATAATCCTCCGCGTCAGAGATAATCCTCCGCGTCAAAGATAATCCTCCGCGTCATAGATAATCCTCCGCGTCACAGATAATCCTCCGCGTCAAAG
>JACJUY010002766.1:61970-80609 GCA_014220935.1 Platorchestia sp. MABIK
ATCCTCCGCGTCAAAGATAATCCTCCGCGTCAAAGATAATCCTCCGCGTCAAGGATAATCCTTCCTTTCGGGTAATTAATTCATAATATGGTTCAGGTCGTCTTACTTTCCTGCTCGGGGTTGATTTGGAACTTATCAATTACATCAAAATCGCGATTCATAATCCTACCCTGCGCTAAAATATGTAATCCATGAAATAACGATTCTTCTCTAATGATGTCTTGGAACATGGTTGTGACGAGAAAAAGGTCACAATGACGACGGAGATGAAAACATGACGATTCGAATTGCGAATAGGGCGAACCGCAATACATATGTTCTTGAAATGTCATAAAATAAATCTCGCATTGATCCCGTATGACTGATTCAAAAAATAATTCGTTTAAATAGTTTGTCATGACAAATTAGAAAGAAGAAAAAAACGAAATCAAATATTGGATGAAAACAAAAATGACAGCAATGAACCGAATAAGATGGTCGGTAACAAAACAAAAAATTTTTCACCAAATGTAAGGCTTATCTAATTTTTATCTCGCACGTTAAATCTCCTTTTTGAAACTCTAATTCCCATAGCAACAATAGCTGTATCCCCCAGAGGGGTGTGTGCGACGTTAGCTCAAGCCTTCCTAACCACAACAAAGGTGTTCACTAGAGGAGGAGGAGAAATGTACAACTAAGTATGGAATCATGGAAAAGAATCATGGATGATCATGAAATATCATGTTAGTTTAAGCCTCCCTTAACACAAAAAAAGTGTTCCAAAGAGAGGAAGGGGGAAGGCACCATTTACCTTGAAGATAAGGGAACGCGGAATTTATGCAGAAGGGGCACAGAAAAATTGAGAAAGTAGTTCATGGAATAAGATAAAAGTTGAAGAAAGTAGTAGGTGCTGAAAATTGGGACAGCAGTGAACCGAAAAAAAGGTGGTCCTTAACACAACAAAGAAGATTTCATTTCAACAAAAAGAAAACCTACCCAACTCTCAGCTCGGGCCCTCACACATTTTCCCCTTCAAGTGCTAATTCCTGTAGATACAACAATTGCATCCCCCTGAGGAGGAATCAAGGAAAAGGGGAATTAATCCACAAGGTGTGTCGCACAACCCCACAGCCAGTAGAGGGTACTGAAAAAAGGAAAGTGGTAAACCGAAAAAATATGGTCTATAAAACAATGACGACCTATACCATTTCAACAGAAGAAGGCCTAGCAAACCTTCAACTCTGGACCTCGCATCCCAGTGAGCACTTATTCCCATAGAGACAATAGTTGTCTACTCCTAAAGTTTCTTCAGGAGGTAACGAGTCTTCATTTGATTTTGACCAAGTGTAATCAAAAATTCAATTTGGGACCACCCGTATCATTTGAATATTCCTCGATGACGATCCGTGGGTCACTATACTTCGACTCTTTGGCACCCAAACAAAGGACAAAATACTCTGATAAATGGGCATAATTTTGCGCCTTTGAGTAATTTTAGAGCACAAAACTAAAAATGTAACCATCAGGTAGTGATGCTTAGACGCATAGGTTGACTATTTTTCACCAGACACATAACGCAGTGTGTAGGGAACCCCCTTTCATCAAGCCGTACCGTGAACTAGAATACCATAGATCATGCTCTGCGCTCTAGAGTTGGCCAGCAATTTTTGCAATTGCGTTATGGTAATCAAAATTGGAGTCAGGCCACAGGAAGCACCCCGTGACAGCAGATATCGCAACAATGCAGTTGACAAGTGAATGAAGCAGACTTGTAAAGTAACATAAGGGACAAGCATTTGTTCCTGAGAAAATAACAGGCCGCGCTCCCGTGTAGTAAGCATGCGGCATCACGCAACAGTGCATCGGCTTCTCTGGCTTGTTTTACCCACTGAAGCCTCTTTCGAAGATCAGATCATTAGATTGTTAATTAGTTTAAGCCCTTCTTTCGAGGAAGCAGCAGCGCAAATAAGTATGTACTGCGAAGTTACGATCCTTAACTTAGTATAGTTTTATCAATGTTACTATCTTCCTTATCTTTTTCCTTATCCTGACAAATTACAAACATTTACTAAAATTCATGCGTAATTATACGGTCAACGATTTAGCAGTAATTTGCTTCCGAGTGCAGATTTGATATAAACAAGCATTTACTTCCTCGTGCAAGCATTTTACTTCCTTTCTAAATTTTGAAGCAAATGAGTCAAAAATGACAGAAATCTCAACAAGTATTTGCCAATGAAGAGACAATTCTGCGGACGATGTGAAAAGATTACATTATTAATTATTTTCAGCCTCCCTATCCGCAACAAAGGCGATCCAAAGAGAGGAAGGAAGAAGGGACCATTTAGTATGAAGTTAAGGGAACGCGGAAATTTGGCAAAAAGGGCATAGAAACATTAAGATGAGAACGCGCAGTTTCAAACTGCGCTTCACAAACCAGTGGTTTTCACATTAATTTTGCGACACAGAGTTATGAGTCATGTGTGTCAAAAATCGACGGCCTGCCGCCAATATATCAAGTTTGATGGAATACCTACCGAGTTAAATAGAAGAAGCTGTTCAGACGCTGAGTCTTCACGAGAACACAACGGTCGGAGTCTGGCTAGAGCGGCACTTCGTAGAAAAAATGGAAAGAGCTAACTTTTGCAAACGTTGATTCCAACTGCAGTATGGTGCCCACATGTGTATCACACTCCGGCAAGGGGTAAGTTCATTTCGACGGATAATAAGAGGGCAAGAACAAGGTCACAATCACGAAGATGTAAATTTAACGATGTAAACTGCGAACTGTGCGAACCGCGATACCTACATTCTTGAAATATCACGAAATAAATCTCTCATTGATCCCGTATGACTGACTCAATAAATAATTCGTAAAACTTCACACACTATGAAGCAACGAGGTTTAAGGTCCTACAGGCACTGTAGTAGTGAGGCACAAGTCCGCTCTGCGTTCTGCACCTTCTCTGCAGAACTCCGGCACCGACTGCACGGCGATCTGCTGTAGGCAAGTAGCAGCTGCAATGGAACTGTCGCAACAATGAACTCTTAACTGCCCTAATTGCCATACATGACACACTCAATTAAAGCCCTCAGCTATTTTTTTTTTCTAGCCGAATTTGTACCCTAATAGGATTTTTGAAGTCGCTTGCCTAGTGGAGTTGTGTCTCTCTTCTGATGCCCGCCAGTATCAGGCTTATGACGGTGCTGGAATATCAGTAATGAGATAAATTCTGATGGTTGAATGATGAAGGGAGCAGTACCCATCTCAATTAGAACCACAACTTTAGCTGCATCAGCATCAACAAAAATTGCTACGATAGAAACTCAATCCACAACAGCAGCGACGAAAACTGTTCCAAGTGGTGGAACTGAACAAATGCAGCAGTAGCATCTATGTAAAAAATAATTCTCAAAACAAGCTAGGCTTAACTATTTCCGCTTTATCGAAGCGAGAATTTCAATAATTCTGGAAAGTCTTCGAACCATGGGAGATCTTCCGTCTCGGATGACGTTTGACTAAATAACAAATTGGTGCCAAGCAACGAAAGCATCTTCAAGCTACTGTGAAGAACAGAGGCATAACAAAATGAAAAAAACACTCCCACATGAGGTGCTCCGATTAATTTGAATGATATGAAAGGAAAGTAAGACATATGATTAAGAACAATATCGAAAACCTGAGCTTTGTACTCAGAGCTGCTCGATTGGTCTTTTCCTGGCTAAGTACTTCCCTCTGAAAATTTTACAGAGTGCAGCGAAATTTTGCTGAACTAAAGAACTTCCCTAAGAGAAAGGTTAATCTGATGAATTTGTTGATAACCATTCCAAAGTCCACTTCACATAAACGCAGTTCACCTTCGCACGCTAATAAAATTTAACTTCACACACAAACAAAATTTAACTTCTGTAAGAAAATTAAATGTCACAGAAATTAAAATGGTTTATTTTCGCGTATTTCTTTACACAACATATTGAAGGACTAATTTTTCCCGTGTAAAATAATCGTTCCCTGAATATTTGACTGCCCGGATGTACAATAATTTATTGATTTCAATCTACAGGAACCCATTCATTTCATGAATGCAGCGTACACTTATTTTACTATAAAATGATCCGATAAATAATTATACGAAAATTTTCATGCGTTTTGATAATTTAGATCCTTACTTTTCCAGATAAAGAATGTTTGGTTACTTTTAGTTCGTGAAATATATTCTCGCTTGTGCTCCATTGTATTCAAATGTAAGTCTTGATTTTGTCACTTCATGTGTAGAAGCCGTTTCATTTTGTGGGAAATGTTTTTAGATTTAAAGTACACATTTGCATGGAAAATGCATTTGACTTCTTCCTTAGGGATTTCTGAAAGATTGTATATCAATGGTACCATATATCTACATGTAAAAAGTGCGTATATGATAGCCTTCATCAAAATAATTACATAATATAAACCTCACGACATACACCTCACCAACGCTCCGTTGAGGTGGCTAACCAACACTAAGTAACCTGAGTACCAGGATGCTTCAAGTCTGGAATATTTCTCAAGTCATTGGCAAACAACAAGCAAGAAAGTTTCCTCGTCGCCGCTGCACACAATTCAATCAGGTGTTTATTATGCTTCCATAATTCAATCCGGCATATTGAAAAACGCAATCTCGGTTGTTCAAAATTAAATTTCGAATTTTGCGAAACTGAATTTCATTCGTGTGAAACTGAATTTTATTGGTGTGAAATAGACTCGGAGTAGATATGGTAGCATCGCTGGTTCCGCAAAGGATTCCCAGACCTACTCAACAACCAAGAGGTGCCAATTTGTTCGGAGACAAGAATTGAAGCCACACTACTTGAAGAGCACCTCCTACACGCAAAGACAAGCTGAAGGACAGGCCATTTCAGCGCACCCGCATTGAGGAGCACCAACAAGAGCACAAGTAAAGGAACATACTACAACATCAGTACCGCCAACAGTTGATTATGCCGAGTAGTGTGTCTCCATTGTGAGAGTCGCCTCCATTGTGTGTGTGTGTGTGTGGGACAACCGTGCACACAAATTGCTGGGTTTCTGAGCGTGGGGCTACATCGCGTCGGCTCCATCACAGCAGCGAGATGAGAGCTTTGTCTTGGTCACTACACACATGCACAAAAAAAAATTTTTGTTTCAATCATTGATTCTTGTACATTGGTTTTTCAAATGCCTTACACTAACTAACATAAGTACGCAATGATGATGATTACCTCCGGTCAATCCAGTTCCCATTTCCGACACCTCGGTAGAGTGGGGAATTGTGGCTGAGTTCTCCCTTTTCCCAACGGGGAGAACCACTGGGTGGCACTACCAGGAATCGAACTCCCCTCCCCGCGAAAAGCGTGCGCGCTCTTAACCACTCGACCCACGGTGATAATAAGGGTTTCAAAGTGTCGCATGGGGCGAACGTTACAGGGGTGCTATTATCTGATCAGTATGGAAAGTGTCGGACGACTGTCATATTATGTAGTAAAAAAAACTGATGTTTTCAGTGAAACACGAGCAAGCATTAACACAACGCAACAGACAGTTGGGTCTATTTTTAATTACTTTCGTGTCGAACATAGTTCTAGACCCTGGAGTAATATTTTCAGATCCAGACTCAGTAACCAAGAGAAGGCCAATGTGACTTATGTGTTCAAATGCGATGGATTGGATTAGATTATTAGTTGGTATATCAGCTAGTCATCTAGAGATCAGTATTCCTATTGTACAAATAATTTGCCTCTAGTCATCTTGCGATGTGATCTGTGTTAGTTTTTTTTACATCGTTTGATTCTGTGTTTGCATTTGATTTACATTTCTTACTATTGTGACAGTAAAATTTACTCTGTATTTTCAGCTTGATGATGATTTTCGTACATCGAAATGTTGCTTTTTATAAAGACAGTGATATCGAATTTTGTAGAGAGTGGTTTAGTAAAGATGAAACGCAATTTTCTTCGTCTTTTAACGCGTGATGAACTGAAAAATTCCGTGAGGTTGAGAAATAGGCAAAGCTTAAGAAATAAATTTTAGTTTAGAGGAGTTACGCTGCAAACCACGATTTTAATAATAATCATGAAGTTATGCTTTCGAATTTCTTCAAGTTTTTTTCGATTGATGAAAGAACTCGTAATTCATGAAATTTTCTTTTTCGTTTTCATATGCATGGAGAAGCAAAACATATCGAACTTTCAATTAACACCAATTAGTGGTTTTACACACTTCAGGACGTCCGCACTTCCAGCCAGCAACTCCAAATTTTTCACTAACTTCTGGATTCCTGCGTCTCTCAAAAACTGCCAGTCAGAGAACTTTTTAACTCCACGAGTCACTAAACTTCCTGATTATTCTAGTTCAACTTTAAGGACTTTAGAACCATGAAGCTCAGCATTATTTGGGCACAGACATAGATCAGACGTGGTGAGATCATATTTTGGAGACGTTATTTATCCGGGAGGAGAATATCCTTACACTCGAAACAAGTAAAATCGCCATATAGTGATGAAAGCCAGTACAATCAACTGGGAAATGGAAGATTAAAGTAAACCTTGGGATGGTTTAAATAGTGGATGTCCGTATTTTTCGTGACCAATAAAAAGCAATTGAAAGTGTGGAAATTAAATGCGCTGAATTGGGGCGTTATATTTCCACGTCGCAAGAGTGACCGGGGATATAACCTGTTCAATCTGTGAAGAAGCCCTGCAGTGCTATAGTAGAGGAAATTTCATATCCCAATTCTGTTATATCATTAGTAAGGGTTCTACTTTTTGTTGGTGATCTTATTCCCCTACTGCAGTATCAGTTATCAGTGCTTCATTTCCACACGACTCGAATTTATCATTTTAGGAGTAATTTCAGTGAGATATTTTGCGTACACTGCCACCAATCTTCAACGAGGACATCATTTTGATATAATGATATAAATCATTTAATGAGTGGTACGATTGAATGATTTATTTCGGTTATAGTGGTCAGATGCCTCCTTTGGTGGTAGTGCAGCTGCGTACATAAATATAACTGTATTTTCCAGGCACTCAGTTTTCCGATTAGATTAAATGTCAATTTAGGCTTCCTAACCGAAAAAAAGTTTCGAAGAAAGGAAGGAGGAAGACACCATTTAGTATGGAGTAAGGAAATACAGAATCTATGCAAAAAAGGCATAGAAACAGAAAGTTGAGAAAGAAGTACATGGAACAAGATAAAAGTTGAAGAAGAAAGTAGTAGGTGCTGAAAAACAGGACAGCAGTGAACCGACAAAAGGTGGTCCTTACAAGAGCAAAACAAAAATTTGATTTCAACTAAAAAGGCCCAACTAACTCTCAGCTGGGGGCTTATTTATCCGTGCGGGTTCAGTATTGTCCATATCATTTTCTGGTTATCGTCTCTTCTTTTCCATTTGTCTTTCTTTCTTCCTATCTTACATCTTGGATTAGATAAGTTAGTTAAGCATCCATAACCGCAACGAAAGAGTTCCAATTGGAGAAAGGCATTATTTAGCATCGAATTAAGAGAACGGGGAATCTATGCACGAGCTGTGTTCCCACACAAGATCTTAAGCGCATAGAAACAGTAATATGGGAAAGACTAGGTTAGACAAGTTAGTTCAAACCTCCCAAACCACAACAAAGGTGTTCCAGAGAGAGGAGGGAGGACGGCACCCTTTAGAACAAAGTTTAGAGAACGAGGAATATATACTTCCCCCGCAAGACAAATAAGGACAAGTAGTAAGATCGGAAAGAATTTAATGAAACATGACAGCAGTAAATCGAGAAAAGATGTTATGTAATAAAATAAAAACCTTTTCAACTTCGACAGAGGAAAGGTTTTCCTAATTATCATCTCGGGACCTCGCATTTTCCCCCTGGTAGTGTTAATTTCCCAAGAGGCGACGAACACTCTAAATGACGAACTTATCATGAATAGAAAAATTGCTCTCACACCGAGGATGTCAATATTGCCTGCTGTTAGTGTCACGAAATCACAAATCACTAACTACTAAGTACTGTTTATCTTTCCATTAGTTTAAAATTCATTATATCGAGTTGTGATTGAACAGCGTAGCTACGTTACGTTAGAATGAATAGAAGATTCAAGATGTTTGTTACATGCAGCTCAGCATATCTTACTTTTATGGTGATATTTATGGAGCTTTTTTCTAGTACTACACCTTTTTCACTTCAAATTAATCCAAGTCAAGTTCAATTTAATCCAAGTCAAGTTCAATTTAATCTATGTCAAGTTCAATTTAATCTATGTCAAGTTCAATTTAATCCAAGTCAAGTTCAATTTAATCTATGTCAAGTTCAATTTAATCCAGTTTAGTTTAGTCGTTAGTTTTAGCCTCCCTACCCGCAGCAACAAATGCGATCCAAAGAGAGGAAGGAGGAAGGCACCATTTAGTATGGAGTTAATGAAACGCGGAATCTACGCAGAAAGGGCATAGAAACAGTAAGTTGGGAAAGAAGAGTGTGAAACAAGAATAAAGTTTAAGAAGTTTAAGAAGGAAGTAGTAGGTGTTGAAAAACAGGACAGCAGTGAACCGAAAAAAGGGTGGTCCGTAGCGAAACAAAATCCTATTCTACTGCAACAAAAAAGAGCGCCTACCTAACCTTTAAGCTCGGGCCCTCACATAGTCCCCCTGGGAGCGCCAATTCCCATAGATACAATAGTTGTATCCCCCTGAGGGGTCAATTTAATCCAAGTCAAATTCAAATTAATCCAAGTCAAGTTCAATTTAATCCAAGTCAAGTTAAAATGAATAACAGTCAAATTTTACATACATAAATAGGAATACATTTGGATTTTATATATGTAATGTTGTCTTTCGTAACATCGGTTTTTAAAATAATTTAAAAAATGCTTTTTCAGTATCTTATTTACCGATTTCTCTAATATAGAAGTAATGAAAAAAAGTGTTTCTCATTGAATTTGAATCAGCGCTTCCCTCATGTTGGATCTCTACAACCAATCAACGGACTATCAAACAAGTGAAGATGAACAAAAAAATATACGCGCAGGAGTAAGAAGAGGAGTAAAGAGAGGAAAATACAAGAAAACACGAGAAGAAAAATGCAGAGTGATAGATGCTGCATTGAAAGATGATGATTAGAGAGCAGTGACAACATTTTTCTTGCTATTGCAAGAATGTATCTGTGTAGTAATGTACTCATATAAATTGTAATCTAACGGAATCGTACATTACTACTCAGTGAATAGCATTTGCACATTTTTAAAGATTAAATATACATATCGTGCGGTAGTAATCTTTTGTATTTGCATGTATAGGATTTTATATATATATATTAATATATATTTGTGATAAAGTGGAATTTTACGCATATAAATATCTATAAGTGTGAATAAATCCTCGAAACTATGTGCATGTGTAACATAAAATTACATTTTGAACATAAATATTTGAATGTATGCACACTGTCATCAATGGAGAATTGTGAAACAACTTTAATGTGTAGTATAATACGAAGTTTTTATAATTGACTTGCATCTATTACACCGCTCAAAGATCTAAATCACACTCTGCCTCCTGATGCTGGATACTTACCACATTTTACGACAACTTGTTTTTATATTGCAGAAATTTTATGTATTCCTTGCTGCAAGGAAAAACGACTGTCTTGCTCATTACATCCAATAGATACATATTCAACACAAATAAGCTCAAATTAACAAGTGATTATGTCAATTTTTAACTCAACTTTGGGTTCGGATAATTTGAAAATGACTTGGATTAATTTGAACTTGACTTGGATTAATTTGAACTTGACTTGGATTAATTTGAACTTGACTTGGATTAATTTGAACTTGACTTGGATTAATTTGAACTTGACTTGGATTAATTTGAACTTGACTTGGATTAATTTAAACTTGACTTGGATTAATTTGAACTTGACTTGGATTAATTTAAACTTGACTTGGATTAATTTGAACTTGACTTGGATTAAATTGAACTTGACTTGGATTAAATTGAACTTGACTTGGATTAAATTGAACTTGACTCTGATTAATTTGAAGTGAAAAAGGTGTAGATTAAATTTCCTATAATATAGTATTTCCCTTGATTTTAATATTTCCTATTTAATATTAGATGGAGCCATGCGTAATTTCATAAGTGGCACGATGGTGTCAGCGCATTTATCTCGTTCAATGCTTACAGCGGCACTTCATGTTCTTTATGTTTAATTTCTGCTTTCATGTCAATTCTAAACTCGCTTTTTATATTGCATCTCCGATCGAGGCATTTCTTTCAGAATAAAATGTTTTAATCTTTGACACATTATCGTTATTTCCCCATATCGGTATTATCATATTACCCCTTCGCTGTATCGTGAATCTTTCTTGGAGGTTTAAATCCCTCCTAGTGGACGGTTTTTCTTGATCTGTTACAGAAACCCAAAGTCCCGTGACACGAAAACGAAGGCAACACTTAGAAGCCGAGAGAAAGAAGGCAATACTTGAGAAAAAGGAGGAAAAACATGGGCAATGTGAGAACCAAGGCAACGCGTGGGAAAATGTGAGAACCAAGGCAACGCGTGGGAAAATGTGAGAACCAAGGCAACGCGTGGGAAAATGTGAGAACCAAGGCAACGCGTGGGAAAATGTGAGAACCAAGGCAACGCGTGGGAAAATGTGGGAACGAAGGCAACGCGTGGGAAAATGTGGGAACGAAGGCAACGCGTGGGAAAATGTGAGAACGAAGGCAACAAATGAAAAATGACGAACGCGGCTCCTCCAAAATTCGACAAGATGTCGGCACGGCTATGCTAGGCGCACAATGACAGGGAGGAATCATCACAGCGTTAAACTTCCGTGATGCAGCGAGGAAAATCGACCTCACAATTTTGAATGGAAAAGGCACACGAACGAAGTTCGCTCGTAACTTTCCTGTATAGATAAGTGAGCGCAGCGACAGAACGGGAGGTGTTGCATGTCCCAGTTGGTCTCGTAACGCATTCAAGGTAACTTTATTCTCGGTGCGTCCTCACGCTGATACGACGACACCAATAGATTCAAAGAACCTACAAGTATCACACCTACGGCGCCGCACTTCACTCCTATGCACAAGATGACATTGCAGTTCGTATCTTCAGCTTCTAGTTCTTTCCATTCGAGATCGAGATTTTATCTCGTTCTTATCGCGGAATGCTCCTCCCGGTGATCTGCTCCTTGAGTCAGGGCCCGATGATTCAGGTTATGACGAGCCTTCACGAAAAATATTTGCAGTGCTTAGTGAATTTCTTTGTCACAAAGGAAATGTGTCCTCACAACCTAACAACAATGCCGAAACTAGTAAGCATTTTATTGAAGATTGGGATTTTTTATGCTAGGCACCTGTACCGCGAGAAGCACAGTACAAGTGTACCCGCTCAACTCAACAAAATGTGCGAAGAATTAAAATTATATCATTGCTAGGTGAACAACAAGTCACAGCGCTTGAGATAGCTTCGAGATCTGCACATAGGAAAATTCAACAGGTAAGTCACAGAATCCATTTGGTAAAATAGTAAAACTGATAACGATCGAGTGAGTTAAAACCCAGCCATAACCAAATAACGTCATAAAAACGGTAATTTGTAATCTTTCGCTTCCAAAAGAGATTGGTTGCATCATCTAAGACAAGCCTACCGACTGGCATGCAAAGATCCCTTCCTTACCTGCAGGGAGTCTTCTTGAGCATGCACACAGGAGATAAGATAAGGAAGAAATACATATTCACCTGCTTATGTCTTCACGTGATAAGACGGAGCGCCGGCCCGAAAACTTGATGTTGCGCCCATCTGTGGAGCCGTATTCGACCGAGCTTGTTCCATCCGGTGCAACGGAGATGAAATTCCGATTCAAAGATGACAGTCCGCCATGGATGGTAAGCCCTCGCGATTGCATCGGTTGCACAGTCATATAATGCGGACTGATGTGAGGGACAGGGTTTCCAACCATTGCGGCATTGAAAGTCATGTAATGCAAGGGGACAGACGTTTGAGGCTGCAACCACATTCTGGGAAACGTCGTTGTCACTGAGGACAAGCTATTGGTAAAACTAGCTAGGTTCCTAGAATTCATTAACTCTGAGTTGGACTGATTGGGATGCAGTATGGGAATTGGCTGAGGCACGGCTATAATACTCTGCGGAGCTTCTATTGTAAGAGGAGACAGAAGAGGAACGTCTGTTTCATCGGGAATACTAACTACCGGCCTTTTTCGAGCTCTAGTAGATGAGACTGGAGACAAACAATTTCTTGAAGGGATAGGTTCTGAACATGATTCAGTTTGAGAAGATGAGCAGTTGCAGGGCAATGGACATTCTGTTTTTTCGAGCATTCCAGCTTGAAATGGAGATTTCGCTTCATTTTTGACACTGTGGAATGCTGTGTTATCTGCCGGAGTTGCAACTGTCGATTGAGGTGGTGAGAATTCTTCTGCAATAAGATTTTCTGATTCATCTGGATCGTTTTCAGAATACAGTGTAGAGAACGATCGAAATTTCTTTTTAACTTGCTCGAGGTTAGATTTGGGGCTGGTGCAGACGTTGTCAACGGGAACGACGGAGAAGGAGCGGCAACATTTTGTAGGAGAATGATTCTCGTTTTGTTCACAGCGTGAATGATCCACAACATCGTTGTCGGCTGTGGGATTATTTTCGGCGTTATTTAGAGGAATGAACAATGAAGATAATGCATTTGTCATCTGATTGCTTTTGGCATTGTTCGCTACTCTACCTTGAGATGGACTGCCTGGAGGAGTTGCTTCTACTATCTTCATACTGGGTAAGTTTTTTTTCACTGGGCCATTTTCCACCCGATTTGCATTCATATTTGGAGATAAACCAATGGTTCTAACCATCACTGAAACACGTCTGATAAATTAAAACTCTGCACACAAAGAGAATCAATGATTAGTATTAAACATGAAAAAATGATCAAATCTAAATAAGATTAAATTCTTTAAGTCATGTTAGAATTAGTTCAAGCCTCAATAACAAACGAGTTTCCAAGAGAAGAAAGAGGGAGGCATCATTTAGAATAAAATCAAGGAACCATGGAATTTGTGCACCTGTGTCCCCCACACCCAGCGCACACACACATATGTATACAAATACAGTATATACGTATATATATATATATATACATATAGTGTCACCAAAAAAAATTACTCATCCTTGGGCGATTACTCGTGTATTTTTTTCCGGTGCTATCAGTTTTCTAAAACATACAATTTGTGCGCATTTACTGTTTACTGTTCTTTTCTTTGGTCTAACTTATTAAAGTTATATTCACGTCACAAAATATCAACATCAGAACAAAATACATCGACACGAGCCACAGCAAGC
This sequence comes from Platorchestia sp. MABIK, assembly GCA_014220935.1. Classification (NCBI taxonomy): domain Eukaryota; kingdom Metazoa; phylum Arthropoda; class Malacostraca; order Amphipoda; family Talitridae; genus Platorchestia; species Platorchestia sp. MABIK. The sequence goes on from JACJUY010002766.1 coordinate 75,308, forward strand.
GCTGGTAATTTTTTGAAGGGGGAAACAGCGTCCTTTTGTCTTGTTATCGTGGGGATCAGCGCGCTCTGGTACCTAGTATTGATAAATTAATTTTAGTCTCCCTTACCACAACAACAATGTCCTCATTTAGTATTGAGTTGAGGGAACGCGGAATCTTTGCACAAGATGTGTTCCGGTACAGAACCCAATTCGCATAGAAACATCAAGTTGAGAAGGAAGGTTAGGAAACAAGATAAAAGCTGAAGAAGAAAGTCAGAAGTGCTGCAAAACAGGACCACAGCGAATCGAAAAAGGTAGTCCTAAACAAAACAAAAAACATTTCATTTGAACAAAAGGAAGGCCTACCTAACTCTCAGCTCATGATCTCACATTTTCCCCCTGCATGGGAGCGCTAATTCCCATAGATACAATAGTTGTATCCCCTTAAGGGGTGAAATCGAGTCTTACTGGTACACGTTTCCCAAGGTGGTTCCGTGTAGATGCGTGGTGCATACCTTTTCTGAAGATTAGATTAGATTATGTTAGTTCAAGCCTCCCTAACCGCTACAAGATAGAGCGTATCCAAAAGAGGAAGGAGGAAGGCACCATTTAGTATGGAGATAAGTGAATGGGGAATCTATGCAGAAGGGGCATAGAAACAGTAAGTTGGGAAAGAAGTTCATGAAACAAGATAAAAGTTGAAGAAGAAAGTAGTAGGTGCTGAAAAAACAGGACAGCAGTGTACCGAAAAAAGGTGGTCCTTAACATTACAAAAGACGTTTTATTTCAAATTAAAGAAGGCCTACCTAACTCTCAGCTCGGGCCCTCACACATTTTCCCCCTGGGAGTACCTTTTCTGAAATATAGGCGCCCCATCATGCGCCTGTAGATTATATGAAGCCACTTACTGAATGATGAGCGCCTTGCGCGTTAATGTGCGTGAAAACTCAGTTTAAGAAAACACGTGGCGAGAAGGGACCTTAATTTCTGAAAATGTTTAAGAGGCCTCTAAAATTGAGGGTGATGACGCTCATAATTCGTTGCGGGGTTATGAAGCAAAATCAAAGCTGAAATAACGTAGTAGGTGCTAAAAAAATCAAGCAGCGAGCGAAATAAAGATAATGCGTAAGATGAGAAAAGGTCTATTTTATTACAACCAAAGTAAGGCTTACATAACCTCCAGCACAGGATCTCAATACTTTCTCCTGGTAGCGTTAATGCATATACTTACAACGTTTCTGTCACTCTGAGGGTCTTCAAGTACAGATATAAATTAAATACTGATTTCGTAAGTCGTTGTTTTTAAAAAACTGCCCACACGTTGTGGATAAGAAAAATATTCAGAACGTGAACTAGCAGTAACAACGGGCGTCATAAAGGGCAGCATCTTACTATTTTAAATATTTTGTAGATTATGATCCATATATAACCGTACATTCTCTAATTTATCAAGCGCATAAAGCCCTTTCTCAACGCTCTTTAGTTTCTGCGAGTATGAAAAGGTTCATTTAACGCCGATATTAGAAGGAATTCAACGAAATTTATAGGCATCAGAAGCGATTTTGTCGTTTTACAATCAGGATGTTTAAACTCGTAATAGAAATTTATTGAGGGCTCAAAAACGAGTTGGGTTGTCTTCCAACTTCAATCACACCCCCAAGTGCCGAGTTGCAGACAAGGACAAGTAACTTTCTTGTTTCTAACCTTCACCAGATAAGGAATTAGGCCAAGGCTATCGGTGCTGGTAATCTAGACTCAAACTAGGCCAAAGGCTCGTCAGAATAGCCCTTGATTGTTCAGTCTTAGTATTCACATATGGGTCGTTTGTGTGGAAACCAGACTTCAAAAAAGGAAAAAAAAGCTGATGCGTCACAGTTGTCTGCCTCAACGCTGTTTTTGCTGCTTCCATAACTAAGAACGGATCTCATTTTAGGTATTGCGACATTGCGCAGCGGTTTGCTTGGACTGCAGCTCGGCCAATATAACCAGTTTAGGTGAAAGCAATCTTAATACTTCCGAAGATTAGAATATAGATTATTAGTTAGTTTAAGCCTCCCTATCCGCTACAAAGGCGATCCAAAGAGAGGAAGGAGGAACGCACCATTTAGTATGGAGTTTATGGAACGTGGAATCTATGCAGAAAGGGCATAGAAACAGTAAGATGAGAAAGAAGTTTATGAAACAAGATCAAAGTTGAAGAAGAAAGTAGTAGGTGTTGAAAAAACAGGACAACAGTGAACCGAAAAAAAAGATGGTCCGTAACAGAACAAAAACCTATTTTATTTCAACAAAAAGGAAGCCTACCTAACCCTTAGCTCGGGCCCTCACATAGTCCCCCTGGGAGCGCTAATTCCCATAGATACAACAGTTGTATCCCCCTGAGGGGTAATATTTCCGAAAAAACTTAGCGCTAAATTAGATTCTTTCTTACTCCAACTTTCTTACAGTTAAAGCATTACATATTATCTACCATAGTACCAATCAAGGAGTAATCAACGCTTGTGATCGAAACGCTTTACAAATGAGTTAAATCAGCAACACTAAGGATCTGAATTCGAAAAAAAATTAACAGATGAAAACATAATTTTTTTTGTCGCAATGAGGCAAGCGCTATCCGAACAATGCTGCATTCTCAAGGATATTCAGAACCACGCACTTGAGGCATTAACAGGAACAATCTTTTACGTATAGGTGAACAGACGGCTATTCCCGCGAAGGTAAAGCCGAGTTCTGAGTTCTCGAGTTCAGAACCCACCAAAAGAACGATGGTATTTCATGCGGTTACAATTGCAAGAGGTATACAATTCCCAGAGAATTTTTGAGAACGCTATTTAGAATGTTCCATATTTTCGATTGGGTTATTTTATGCCTATTCCATCAACATTCCGTCTTTTCTTCTGCCACATTCTCAAATAGCGTAGCTGTGGCAGTTTGATCATACGTTTAACCTTCAGTTGATTACTTCACATTATGGCAACAACGTGAAGTTATACACAAAATTGTGTCATCCATCTTGACCTCTGCATTGAATTCAAGTTCATATCGACTACACTTTAATAATTATTCAAGTATATGTGTTTTATGACGACGCATATAGTCCAAGACTCCCTAGCCACAAGAAAGGCGATATCAATGGAGCGAAAAAAAAAATCCATCTAATATCGGCTGTATCGGGGAATTTAAGTTACTTTCGTACACAGGATACCTGCGCACAGAAACAGCAAGTTGGAAAGGAGGAGAAATTAAAAGACCAAGAAGTGATAGCGAAGAAGATGATTATGATTATAAGTTGGTTTAAGCCTCCCTAACCGCTACAAAAAAAAGTGTATCGAAGAGAGGAAGGAGGAAGGCACCATTTAGCATGGAGATAAGGGAATGAGGATTCTATTTAGAAGGGGCATAGAAACAGTAAGTTGAGAAAGAAGTTCATGAAATAAGATAAAAGTTGAAGAAGAAAGTCAGAGGTCCTGAAAAACAGGACAGCAGTGAACCGAAAAAAGGTGGTCCTTAACATAGCAAACAACATATTTTAACAAAAAGAAGGCCTACATAACTCTCAGCTTGGGCCCTCACATTTTCCCCCTGGGAGCATTAATTCCCATAGATACAATAGTTGTATCCCCCTGAGGGGAACGAAGAAGACATCAAGACTGAAAATAGTTTTGTGAGCACAAAAATAGCAGTCCCGGAGGCTTATGAACACGTTCACTGCATTTTCGCGGTTGTTACGGTTGGTCTGGTTAGGTTGTAAGTTGCAGAATTGGGAAATCGACTCTACTGATCGAATACATTTTTATCCTTCATAAGAAAATGAAAAATACAATAGTACAATTACGTTTCACCTCGTGGGATAACATGACTTTTTATAAGGTCGCGAAAAATAAAATGTCTCCTTTATACCGGTGCGTGAATGAGCAATTTATCTAGTGGAACACATGTGTCCCAATACGTACGCAGGGAATGTGTTAATAGCTAAGCTAACCCAAAGAATCCCCCTCGAGGCACCACTCAATATTGGCAGACTTGACTAACCTTATCTTATTGCCTATCCTGCGGTCCCTCAGGAATTGAATTTAAGTTTCAAACAAATCGATTTGTGAAAAAAGCTTTGATTTAAAAAAATATTGCTATTAAGAAGCTCCGAGGAACAGCGAACAAAGCATCAACAAGAGCGAACAATAAACTGATAATGCATTTTTTTATTTTCAATCGGCAGTTGCGACTACAAACTATACTGCTAGCACGCATTAGTTGGATGAATACCTTTTTTTGCAGTACCAGATGTGTCGACTGAAGTAGTGCTACAAAAATTTACGGAATACATCTTCTTCTGAAATACCTCAATAATTTCCTGTACATTCATCAGTGAATCCCACAATAGTACCAGATATGATGAATGAGAGCTGACCCACTATTGTGGTGGTTATTTCGTCGTTAAAAATCTCATTCACATATTCAAATTAATTTCTTTATGCCTTAATATTCATCATTTCTTACACGAATTCGGGATACCAAAACTTCTGATTTCCAACACACGCATCCGCACGTACTGACCAAAAAAAAACACACAATTTACAAGCATGTTTTACTGAATAAACCTGGCATGTCATGCAATTTCCAAGTATATTTTGACAGTCAACCCTAACATGTCTTAAAATTTTTAGGTAGGTTGTTGTACTACTTAATTTTCAACACCCTGCCCACAAACCGGAGAATACATATATCAGAAGAACGAAGAAAAGGGATCATTTAGCATGGATGGCAGAAAATAGGAAATTTATTAACAAAATTTAATCCCCCGCACGATCCTGAGAGCATAAAAAAAGCAAATAAAGAAAGAAGAGGGAAAAAATACAACGAAGGAAAAGGACTAAATACGATGAAGAGATAAGGAAGAAGGTGTGAAAATCACTAAAAACAAAGTGGGCGTGGCAGAAGTCGCATAAGCCTCTTTATGGAGAGTAAGACGAAAATCGCCACACGTAAAGCCATTTTTATTAAAAACAATCAAATGTTCTGTGATTTAATTCTTCTTCTTTAGTTTTTTTACAGAGATTTGGCTGAAGATGGGCTGCTAGTCCGAACTGTTCAGTTTATTTGATCATTTTAAATGAAAATGACTTTACGAGCAGAGATTTTCGCCTTGCTTTTTATTCTCAAGCTTATAAGCATCAACTCTGGAGTTATTTTAGATTAGGCCTGTTTTATAGCTGTGAGTAACCCAACATTATCTCTCCTCGGCCCACCAGTCCCCATAGTACAGGGTGGGGCAGAAAAACCTATCCGATTTCAAAACGTTATAAAATTAAAACCACTCAACTTG
>JACJUY010002766.1:89158-99245 GCA_014220935.1 Platorchestia sp. MABIK
ACTTACCCAAACCGAGGCTATTAGTTTCCCGCCAAAAAAGTGGGCGTGTCCCGCCAGAAAAGTGGGCGTCACCCAACAATGCGGCGACTAAGCAACCGAACATATAATGTTATTCTTATCTGAACGTAATTATTGTTATATCTCGAAAATAACGCATCAGCGAGCAGAATGTCATTCAAGTAAAACGGTTTTAAATGTGTTCCTTTAGTGATTCTTTGTAACGGAATTTTTAATTTCCGTGAAAGGCCAAAACTCAATATTGACCCAGTAAAATATAAAATCTTTAGTAAAAGCCACCTTAGCCCCAAGAAAGGAACGAGGAAGGCACCATTTAGTGTAAAATTAAGGAAATAGAATCTATGCACAGGGCGTCCTACACTCTGCGCATAGAAACAACAAGGTTGAAAGAAGTAATTGAAGCTAGGTAGAAGTTAAAGGATAAAGTAATTTAAGCTCAAAATTAAGGACAGCAGTGAACTAAAAAAAAGATGGATTTCAATACGCTACGTGTCGTATCACAATCATTCAATAGACCAAGATGAAAGTCGTTCAGTTAAACACTAGCGATCCACCGACAGATTTCATGATAAAATAAACATTCAACGACTTGCTATTAATAACAGTTAGAATACGAGCACCCCAAGCTCTAACGAACGTCATCTCAAATCAGATCACGTTCGCTAGCTAGCTACCAAGTAAAGTTTTGAGTTTCTTACATGAAATATCAGAGCGGTCCCACATATATCACCAAGCTTTGATGTTTACTGTAGCACCTGTCATGCATAGCCGTAATCAACCGTTTCATTTCTCCGACTCCGTGATGACGAGCTTTGTAAGTGGTAGGGAGCACTGGAACAGGTACTTCAACCACGGAAGAAGATAAGGAACTAGCACGGGGTCTAATTCTTCGTCGTCTTGTCAACAAGTGAAACAGGATATCCGCTGCCCCACCAAGCGTCAGGCAGAGCAGGTGGGAATTTTCCTCGATACCATTATCTCTTGCCTGAATACAGCAAAACTTATGCTGTCATTATATGGCACTGTCTGAATGTGCAGGGTCTGCGTTCAAGCGAGGAACTGATTAAGTGATTTGCAACTGTTTTCAGAAGCGTGATTTATGTGTCTAACAGTCCTCATCATACGGAAGTATTCAAATCTAATCAAAACGGTATCTTGTTTACTACCGCAAAAAATACTCAAACTGAATGAAAGTGAGCACACAATTTGAGAAAGGCAAAATTTTGAAAGGCTCTGAATTCTAATGAAGACTCTGAAACGTCAAAAAAGATCGAGAAATGTTGACAAAGATAGTGAAAGAATAAAGAAGGTTCTGCAAGGTTATAGAAGATTTGGAAAGATTATGAAGACCCAGAAATATTAAAGAATATCGTGGAGGATTGAAAGGCATCCTGAAAAGTTGAAGCAAATTATAAAAGGTTCGACAAAAATCCAGACAACTTTAAAAAAGTTGATATAATTTAAAAGAGCCCTATGGATTACGAAAGCTCAGAAAGAAATGGAGATGATCTTGAAAGATAAAATACCCAGAGAAGTAAATAATCCCTCAAATCATTATTAAACGTATTCGATTCTGGCTCCACATTTCATCTGTAACAAGGCTTTTTCTAAGTCAGAACAATTGCTCATGAGCTCTCAGTAGAAGCTTCACGTCATTTTTAGAAATGTAGCAACTTTCACCTCAATTAAAATGGTGCTTACTTTGAAAATTTCTCTAGCTGAACTCGTTGGAGCTAAGCAGTAATGCTGATTAGTCAGCAGTTGTTGGAAGAGGACGGAAAATATAATTATCAAAATCCGTAGAGCTAGACGCCTGACCAAGCGCGCCAATGTTAAGTAAAAAAATAGGTGATTTTTTCACCTTTCATTGATTCTTACCACCCAACGGCATTGTGGATGCAGAAAAAAAGAAAACTCAACTGTGTGGGGAGTAAACAATGGTTTCTGCCTTGAATTAACATTTGTAAAATCCAGCGAAAAGATACATATCTTTTTCCGTACGAGAAAATGCACGCATCATTCGAACGTGATCGAAAATAGTGGCGAATATTTACGTGTTCTCTGACAGAAAAAGCACACTTTGGGTGCCTATTATCCTGCAGGGCACTTACTATTGAATGACATGACCGAAAATCATCTTCACAAATATTTTGGAAGGTTTGTTGAAAAGTGAGGACGACAAGCAAGGGTATGTATGTATATTTGTAGTTCTCTCCGAACGTGAATCCAAAGGAAAAATCCTAGGAAAGAAGGCGAAGCCAATGTGTCTCTTGAAAGTAACTTATTCGAGAAGCATTCACCCGATTGCGTTACAACTTGAACGTTCATGCGAATTTAAACATTCGAAGCTACATTACAAGACTTTCACCTCCTGGTGCGTAGGTCCCAAGGACACGTCTAAACAGAAGTTCGATTTGCTTAAATCGCGAATTTTGGACGCCCAAAACTCAAATTGGGGGACAGAAACCACTTCGTGGATAAGAAGGTGAACTATTTTTCTCGTCACATTGACATAATTTCCAGTCTTCACTCTCACTAAATTATGGTATTCATGTGAAAGTAGTTATGAACAATTATTTTTGCGGAAAAGTGTGAGCGATTATTTTTCGTAGAATAAGAATATTTTGTAAAATATAATAACTAAGCAGCGTGGCTTAGATAATGATACATTCATATACTACACCACGCTCACCTCATGTGCTTTTAAACGTTGAACGTGGAACTTAAAAAACAAAAATAACATTAATTCTGTATCAGTTTTACAAGTCATTTTATTTCGCATAGCAAGCCGAGTATAATCTAAAGAATCAATTAAACAAGCTTAAGTTGCGGTCCCAATTTAGACAGATTATCTCGATTGGTTAAATAAAAACTACCAATTCAGCCCAAAGCTCTCAGTACACCACATCGCAAGCTAGAGTGCTCTGGTGGCATATGGAATGGAGACGAAAACCGCCTCTATCTAACTCTTGATCTCACCTGACTTATACGACGTTATCTTCACAAAATTACGTAAGACGAAAACAATATGTTTAGTCTCACACGCTTGTCAAATGATGAGGCACTCCCACTCCAGCGATGCTTATTCTTGCGTTCATTAGCTCTATGCCATAGTAGGAAACATTCATTTATTAAAGGTGTGCTTGTGAACCTTCTGAATGGCAGTTGTCTGTTTCACGACGAGAATTTCTGAAGAGGTCGTAAAAACTGGTAGGAGCCAGTTTGGAAAAGTAGGCATTGAGGTAGAATTCATGAGGCCTGTATCTAGTGTAAATCTTATCGGTGAAGCGACGTCAGTTTCTAAAAAAAAATACTGAACGGGTACCACCAATGCCTTGCCACTCACTGTTCATCTTGTTATTCAGATTTTTACCCAAGGTTTGATCCAACATTTTAATTATAGAAGCTTCAAACATATATGTGAACAAAAAACTAAAAGTGTAAGCCTTAGAATACAGGGTGGTTGCTACAAATGTATTCTGGCCAAGTTAAATAAAAATGAAAATTAACACTTCTTCTTTCCAATAGTACCAGTTTTATTTCCCTATCCTGTCTGTGAAAGAAGTTATGGCAATTTTAAAAGGTATACATTTTTAGCAACCCTTCAGTTCTTATCTATCCCACAAAACGTTGCTAATCGTGAATGATTTGATACAAATATCATCATGATCCAAAACGGCCAACGCACTTGTTCTGTTTACGTGCTCTGTTCACTGCGAGAAATACGAAATTTTCATATCTATGCCTATGATCAGCACCTTGAAAGTGTTCTTCATCACAACGTAAGTGCAGAGAACTCATTCAGTAATGTAACCGGTTTATGTCCCTCAAAGCATTAAATGGATACAACTGTGGAGCATCATTCTGCTCCAGAGGTTTGATTCTAAATCGTGGAGAAGGTTTTTCATATCTTGACTACAATTTGCAGCATATGAAATTCATGAGAAATTGCAAATATTTTGCTGTACTTCCGGTAAATCGTAACTTGTCTTTTTGCATGGTGACGTACGCGAGGATGTTTACAAAATAAGTTCACTTACAACCCATCAGAAAATCTTACAACATTCACCCCCTGGTTTCAATGGGGCTTTTCTTGACCAAGATGTCAAGCTGCAAATGCAACTTCATGAACGATACTACTTACATATTGGCACATACTAGGAAAGTAAACTGAAAATTTAAACTGTACTTAGAGTATACTAAGTGCGAATAAGTATCCATAACATCATTGTTGATTTTGAAGTCAGCTCAGTGAAGAGATAATTTCGCGACACAACACAGCTTCACACCTCTCACCGCCGCACGGTGCCAGACGACGCTCCCACTGCTACTCAGCTTGTCCTGCAGAGCTGCGCGTATTCTGAGTCGTAGTAGAGGCTAAAGTACCTGTGGTGTTCGTTATCGAATGAGGATCATGCGTGTTACTGGTCACATTAACGTCAACTTTCTGTCCCAAAGGTTCCTTCTCACTGAGTGCCTCCAATAATGACTTCAGTTAAAGTGAAGCTCTGTGCCCGTTACAGAATAAATTTCGCGTTTTTGTGTTCGATGTGTAGGGTAAATGAGACGTTCGTGAAAACAGCTTCTTTTTATAAAGAGTAATCAGGAATACGAAAAGTAATCGGCGAGCAATAATTGCACCAATTGGTTACACGGAAAAATTATCCTGTGTCAAATGGTTCAATATATTGTACGACACCTGGTCACTATGATAATTTATGTATGGAGAAGAAAAATATTTATCTAAGAAACGTTATTTTCAGTGTTACACTACTTTATATGTAGAAAATAACAAGTTATTGAATATTGCGCATACGGTGTATGCCACACCTCTGAAAAAAAACAATGCGAGCAAGTTTTGTGTCATAAAAACTCAAGGGGGATATTTTGGCATCACCTAATTTCAAATAACTATACTGTATTCGTTTAATGGAAACATGCAACGAATTCACTCAAAGTGCATAAAATTGCGCCAAGTACAATTACAATAGAATCATTTCAAACATTTTCTCCGCATTTCTTCATAATTCATGTTCATAAAAGTATGTTTTTGCACACGTCAATGGGTAGTTTCTTATCCCCCCACACTCGTGTAACGACGCAGAAGGAAGGAAGCAAGCAAGCAAACAGGGCAGGAGTTGGATAAGCTTTCAGTGTCGCACCTATGGAAATTTCCACTCAACCCCTCGCATGAAGAGGACATGTTCAGCCCCAACTTATCGACGCTTTGCTGTTAGTTAGATCTTCGTTATCTCAAACTACACGATTGAAAGCGTCGCCGTCGGCCGCGAGTCAAGCGCCGCTATGGTAACTTTCGCACTTGCGACCACAAGGACGTTCGCGCCCGGTAATGTTGACGTGAACGTTTCTTCTTTGGCGACAGGATTCATCCATCACTTTCACTGATTGGCGTCCATTTCAGTAGCGCTAACAAGCCTTCACTAGAGAAGTCCGCCCTTCCTAACCAAGCTTTGAAACTGAACTAACTGCGAAACACACATCCAGCATAGGCACGACTCCCTCCAATCAGATGCCAGCGGCGGTGCCGCTTCAGCATTTTTTTACGCCATCAAGAACTGACCAGACATGGAATTTTCTGATGGAACTATAAGCCTTTCCCGTCAACGCCTTGAATAACAATAAAAGTACACTGACACCATCTGGTGCACTAAAGCACGGTACCTCATGGACTCTGGTTGACTTGACTTGAGATAAGGACTTACTGACGCCTTGTTAGGCGTTGTTTTATGCAAGAAAGTGACGCATGTCAGTGAAGTGCGAGCTTTCAGTTCCATAATGTGGTAATTTAACTATACCAAGCTTTATTGATATGCTAACCGGGCTCGCAATAAGTGTTGGTATCTCAGACTCTTAGGATGCTCCAAGTAATTGCATGCCTTCTCACCGACAAGCTCAAGAAAGTCGAGGAGAAAGTTGCTTTTTTGTGAATTAATTTTCATGGCACGCTGAGATATCGAATAGCTTACAGTTTATAAATAATCTGCATAGCAAATAGATTTCTAAGACTGGGATTCGGGAAATGAAAAGTTGGTACATTGATATAGTCATTTTGTAGTGAATTCAGGGCAGGAATATTGTGAAAAGCTTTGCAACATTTTTCTGTTGAGATTTTGTTCACTTTGGATGGCTCAAGTCTCTAGGAAATGAACTGCAAATGCCATACTATTTTGCCGTACTTCTGCTCTCGTTACAGGCACAGTGTGTACGGAAAAGTTGCGAACAAGTTCAATATTCCCGTTTGACTAATACACACACACGAGGCGACATTTGCTACGAGCCTTGCATTTGACGTAATATTTCTTCTTATTCTTATAAAATTATTAAAGCTAAACTTCAAAACGGACTAGGCTATATCATAGATTCGAGCAATTGATGGAATTTGGTAGAACTCGTCCTTGTCTTACAAACGTTTCCCTATGATAATGACGGTAACGATATCTATACATACCATCGTGAACCTGTCATGCTTTGCTGTGGACATCACGTGATTTGTCGTCACTTCTGAGACTTGACGTCACTCGTCGGTGGGTTGGCCACCTACTTGACAGTGAGGTGTAGCGTGTCTACGGGCCGCGAGAACATTCTCGTTGCTAAAGCGAACATTTTCAGTTAGATTTTTCTAGATCGTGACGAAAGGTGCTTGTTTCCCATAAGTTTCCCAATTATAATAAGAAAAATTAAGAGTTAAGAACATGTACAACTGAATGCGAATACATGAAATACAGTCATGATCAGACTAACATGTATTAGGTAATAGTGTTATAGCCAACACCACTCGCGTCAATATTTAGAAAATTGAATTACCACGAAAAACTAATGCTGAAAAGTTAAAACCCAATATGTATGCCATGGACCTAATCCAGAAAATCAGTTACTCCAGTGCACTTTTTACATTAATTTTAAATTTTTTTTATTGAGTTAACTACCGAAAGAACATAGAAGAACCACCTGCTTCCATGAGTATTTCACTCATGACGCTGCAAAGCAATAAATCTGTTCAAAACTCTGAATTTTGCATTATACTGCTCGCCACTAATTCAATCTTATTCATGCCTTCATTAATGAATAAAACTCAAGCAATGCAGCTCAGTTTCACGTACTCTCCAACGTTTTAGACAACTATTTTTTGTCTTGCTCCGACGCAAATATATTTTCACATTGATTTATTCCTCTCATTTACAATCGCTTTGTCTATTTTGCTCTTATAAAATAGGTAAGGTTACCGATACAATTCAGTTAAAGGAATGTATTTTGCGCTCGAGCTAGATAAGCGCATGTAAAATGATGCTTGTCCAGTAGTTCATACTTACCCCGTCTAACTTTTTCGCCGCTTGCATGGATATTTTTCGCCGCCTAAGCGATTTAATCGCTTAAATCGCTTAGGCGGCGAAAAAGTTAGACTGGGTAGTAGCTAAATATTGTAATGTTTTCAGCACGATCCTTGCACCTAATGTGTGTTCTCCGTGTTCTCATGATCTAAATAAGCGCATTTCGGTGTGTGAAATTAACAACCAGTGTTGCTAGTCGTGTTGTGCAACTCTTTAAGCCACATTTGTTCAGGGTTTGCCTTCTTTTTATTTCACGCGCAGGCTTTCTTTGCGGCTGTGACAGAGCAACAGAAAGGACAACATATATATCTCTTCAATGAATATTATATTGATACTAAAAGCCATCATCTTGAAGTCACAAGACGCTTTATATAGTTAGGAAAAAGTTTCTTGGTTACTTCATCAGGAAAAATGAAAGAAACAATTATTATGAACAAATACGCGCTGCTTGGGAACAATTAAAAGCTGAACTGAACAAATCAATTTGAATAATCATTGACTATTTTCAATGTGAACCGAAAAATAGTGATGTATAGGAACGTTTTTACTTAGCATAATTCAATGAGGATGAGACGCAATTGTGAGGCAGACACAGTGTTAGATATATAGTTTTATTCGATTTGATAGGCTGTTCTGTTTGACGCCAATAGTTAGATAATTATTGAGGTTGGTCCTTCTTGGGAGCCAGTAATAGATTATTTAGGGGGGGCTAGTCCTGTCGGCCCGATTTGATAATTATTTCGACTGGTCCTTCTTGGGAGACAGTTGATGGATGATTTGGGTGCGCGAATCCTGTTCGGCCCTATTGATAATTATTTCGACTGGTCCTTCTTGGGAGACAGTTGATAGATGATTTTAGGTGCGCGAATCCTGTTCGGCCCTATTGATAATTCGTAAGCTGGTCCTTCTTGGGAGCCAGTATTCTTCTCGGGGAAGATAATACTCGGTTTATTTTTAGAGTTTATTGGCAAGAAAATAGTATTAGTTGCAGCAGATTTCTATAGCAGATCAGGCGGTTCTGAAATTTTTCAGGGAGCTTTTTCAGTCGCTCTCCGTTAGGCTGTTCGAAATTCCAGGGAGCGGACCAGTTGAATTTAGTCGCTCTCCGTTAGGCTGTTCGAAATTACAGGGAGCGGACCAGTTGAATTTAGTCGCTCTGTCGAATTTCGGACAAGCAGGATTGAAGGGGGTTTGGCGAGTATCTATGATACATGAATTAAATTTGGACGAACATTATTTCTAAAGAGGCGAGAATATCCAGACTGGCGCGGGGCCTAACACGCCCATAATGACCAGACTTTACTTAACAAACGCCAGTATGACCGATAACAAACCCACGACAGTATGACAAGTCTTAACGACAAGTCCACGCCAGTATGACCGATAAAATTAGAGAATGGAAGTCCTGTTAGGTCTCTGATTAGGTTTCGAGACCGTTCCGCGTATAGGGGTTACATGATAATTAATTCTAAAATCTTAAGAGATATGGGCCCTAGTGTAGCGCCCTTTTTAACATCAATTATTTATAAAGAGAACATATTTACAAGTTTTATCTCGAAATATCTCGGGAACATTCTCGGATATCTTGCGGTTTCACTCGTTTCCCTGGGAAGTGGTAGAGCGAGATAAGAAATCGGCTATATGATTCGCGGTTCCCGCGATGTGCTCTGCTTGGAATTGAGACAGGCTCAGGTTGAGGGCCCTTCGTTTCAAGCGAGGGTTTAATTTATCGGCCTGTTGCACATAGAGTAGAGGCCGGTGATCCGTTTGTAGAATAAATTCTCGGCCGTACAGATAGGTCTCAAATTTTTGGAACGCCCAGTAGATAGTTAAGGCCTCTTTCTCGATAGTAGAATAATTCATCTCTGTTCCTCTGAGTCGGCGGGATGCATAGGCTATTGGTGCATAGCGCCTGAAGTCGATTTTGCTGGGCTGGAGAAGAACAGCGCCTAGACCGGTTTCAGACGCGTCAGTGAGTAAGATAAATGGGATATTCGGGTCCGGTAACTGCAACTCGGGATTGGTTGTTAAGGCCAATTTAAGTGCCTCGAATACGTCTTGGGTGATGTCGGTCCAGGGAATCTCTTCTGGAGAATTTTTCCGTAGGAAGTCTTGCAGAGGTGCGGCCCGATCAGTGTAATGAGGAATAAACTGTTGGTAGTATCCTACACTGCCTAGGAAACTCCTTAGTTCTCTCTTATTCTTGGGTAATGAGGAGGTGCGTAGTGCTTCTATCCGTTCTGTCATTGGTCGGAGCTGCTCGCTACTTAATTGATGGCCGAGGTATTCGAGATTACTATAACCGAAAGCGCATTTCGAGGGTTTCGCAGTTAGGCCGTGTTGTGTCAATGCTTCTAATAATTTCTCTAGGGAATCTAGATGCTCTTCAGGTTGCTCTTCAGGTTGCTCTTCAGGTTGCTCTTCAGGTTGCTCTTCAGGTTGGTTTTCAGGTTGCTTTTCAGGTTGCTTTTCAGGTTGCTTTTCAGGTTGCGTTTCAAGTTGCTTTTCAAGTTGCTTTTCAAGTTTCTTTTCAAGTTGCTTTTCAAGTTGCTTTTCAAGTTGCTTTTCAAGTTGCTTTTCAAGTTGCTTTTCAAGTTGCTTTTCAAGTTGCTTTTCAAGTTGCTTTTCAAGTTGCTTTTCAAGTTGCTTTTCCGCCTTTTTGAACAGTCCTTGTAAGGTGTCACAGTTACGCTGTAACGTTTCCAGCTCTTTTTTATCTG
>JACJUY010002767.1:0-41765 GCA_014220935.1 Platorchestia sp. MABIK
TGAAGGGGGTGTTGCAAGTGAAGGGGGGGATGCATAGATGAGGAGGGATAAATATTAAGATTTCAACATACAAGAACCGTATCGGCATAATGAATTTTCATCCAAGTTTGTCGATGTGACACTAACTCTATTCAATGGCGAGGGTGTCAGCTTGTGTGAGATTGGCTTTGCATGAATGAAATCATCAATTGTGTTGATATTTATTTCCGTGCACAATTTGTTCATGACATTTCATCACCTGTCACGAAGAGCACCGTGACCTTCTCTCTATTGAGTCGGGCTACAAAAACTCAAAGTTTGCCTTCAAATGATAGTAATTCCATTATAAGTTGAACAGGTTTTGATGCGATTTCTGTTATCGGAAAGACGAAAGTATCATTGATACGTTGATTACCAATCTCTTGAACAGTGCTAGGGTATTTGTTGCCCATCCTATACTTTTCCAGCATATGATCGAGGCTCAGATATAACAACTGAAGAAAGAAGTTACGCACCGCATACTTTGTCGTAGGAGCAACACTGGTCCAGTTTGTAAAGTCGGCGGCAGTTTGGCTCCGGACGTTGGAAAAGAGATGGGCACTCCACGCTGATGCAGTTTAATTCCGCTCTACGCTCGGAGAAATAAAAATTGATGTTAACCAATGAACTTTTCAATTTTCTGTAAAAACGAGACGTACAGTTGTAATAGTTATCTAAGCTTATGTAAAGAAAGGGTTTAATTAATCTCCGCATCTTTCCAAACGGTTCGAAGATTTTTCAATTTCTTATCCTAAGAGAGAGAGCGTAAAACAAGCTCAATAAGTAGAAGAGTTTCCCTTTCAACACCTACCAGTCTATACCGTTTTCTATGAGTATCAGATGAGCAGCTTTTTATCGAAAAAAAATTCCGAAGTAGTGAGACAAAGGGAACAAAAATACGACACTAAGTTGAAAAATTAAACGAGCTTTAGGATCTAATTTGTAATGGACAGTTTTTGTGAACGAAACAGAAAGTGTTATCTTAAACAGTTCAAGTCAGTGTGGGCTGCTATTGTTATGCTCATAGCGTAAACTTTTGTCATTGATAGACAGGTGTCAAAAGAACTTAGGGCAAGTTTTTGTCTGTTAAATGTTTCGCAAGAAATGAAGGATTCTGTCTATACACTATCAATACTTTCTAAAAAAAGTATTTCACTTTCAAATTTTTGAGAAGAATGCTCCACTGGACCAATTTTTTTTCTAGGAACAATGCACTATTGGACCAATTATGCGCGGGAACAATGGTTTAAATATATATACCCCTGCTGGTCCAGTTCTTAATCCTCGGTCTAACTTTTTCTCCGTGTAGTTTAGTCTGCACAGGGCGGCTAGAATCATCGATGCCCTCGTAAAAATGTTCGATAGCATGAACATGAAAATACTTCCATATATATGGAGGACATTTATAATAAATTTCTCGTTCATAACCTTGTCTCAAGAACGTAAGGACGTGGATCACCGCATCAACGTCGGTTTGTGTACAATCCTTTACCAAGAGGCGGGATTTATTTAAAATTAAATGCGCAGATCCGATAATAAGGTCTAATTTTAAGCCAGCTATTCCAATTTACATCGTGCTAGGAGTAACACACTCAGATTTTCAGAGACATGTGAGCGTTGAGAACAAAAACTACGACACCAGGAAGTTAATCTCACAACTGCTCCCTTGACTTACACTAAGAAATGCAATCAGTTTTTTGGCTTTATTTTATCCTTCTTACTGCACTCCCACTCCGGTGCCAGTGCGTTACTGGATTTTGACTACATGGAAGTGAGGATGCAACCAAAGAACGCAACCCTCATTCGTACGACCATACGACTGCATGGGACTGATATAGCAGGTTTAGCACTCTCCTCATATAAAATTTTATTCTATTCAGGAGAGAATAATTTTCATGCGTTCGACTCACCCAGACGGTCCGCCACTGCAGCGGCACCTCGAACACGGGTTCGTAACAGGGATGTTCTCGCCAATCGCGTACGTGGTGCTGTTGTACGTGCAGGCTTCGCTGTCAGGGCTGGGTGTCTCTGCAACGTGTTAAATTCATGGTAGCGAGAACTTGCTGCAGCCTTATACAGTTCAGCTCTGGTTAAAATAGCAGCAGTTTTCTCTGGCAAAAGTTTTGCCGTTACGAACAGCTACAAACGTTCCGCAACTGATCGTGCGGTATTTTTAGCATGTCGACGTTCTATAACTGACCGTGCGGTATTTTCAGCATGTCGGTTGTGTTTTATCTTTCGTATGAAATAAATACCTCGAATGTTTCAAGATAACATTGTCTGATAGTAAAACTTTAAAGTTTGTTATAGCCGTGATTCCCATTTATTTGATTGCTGCTACCAATACAAAGATGTCGCTTGTCACCGAGTGTTAACATGCCGCGGTATAGACAAGGACGTTTCGTATCGCTGCCCTCGAGGCAATTACTGTTCCCGCTGTCTACGAGTGATGTACTCATAAAAATGCTACTGGAGAAATTCTCTCTACACTGATTATTGAAGGTCCAGAATGTAAATTACCCAACAATAACTTACGTCACTCTAGCACTCAAGATAAAAATACGTCATACAAATACCCAGTACACAATCTAAAATTGGTTTTACCCTATTCATAATTTATTTTTTGTCCTACCCTATACAAAATTTAATATTTGTCCTACCCTATACATAATTTGAACTTCATCCTAACCTATACATAATTTAAAATTCATCCTACCCAATATTTAATTTAAAATTCATCCAACCATATAAATGATTTAAAATTTTTCCTACTCTGTACACAATTTAAAATACTGCATGTCCTACTAGAGTCATGTGACAAAATATAGCTGATGAGAACTCGACGTACCATTCAAGTCTCAAGTTCACGTTGAAGTTTTCAGAGCATGAAATTATTAATTACCTGGGCAGCTGAAACTGGTTGGGCAGCAGCTCGCATCTTTGTACTCGGGAGTGCAACCCTTCGCCTCCATGTAGGCGACCTCCCGGTAGTTGGGGCACTGTCTGCGGTCGCAGGTAGCGTCTGATGGAGCAAAAGTATGCCCTATGACAGGCGGCACCTCAAGGGTAACTAACGTGGACTGGCAAATGATGGAGTGTGTGTTTTCTCCAGGACGTAAGAGCACAGTGTTTCGTTTCAGACGAGGAAGATCATGGTTAAATTTTCCTGAACTATAATTCCAGTTTCCAGTAGCAATGCCAAAGGGCTTCCAGTAGTAATGTCGAAAACTGAGAAGCGGATTTGAGGGTAAAGGGAAAATTCTTCATGTTCTATAAGCAAGCATATCAGCTCTCTCCCCCGTAGTTTAAGAGCTTAAAAGTCAACGTAACTCCCATACGCAATTGGAAAGTAGAACAAATTTCTTCGCAAATAAATGGAATTAGTTGAGCCACTTTCGTATTAAAGAGTAACATAGTATTGCCTCACAAAGACTTTAGTTTCTACAACATCGGCCGTTGCCATCGTACATATTACAGTCTATTCTTTATTACCAGCAAAACCAGGCCACAAAATATATTCTGATGTAATTGTTGATCTATATTGGAGTGACACGTTTTTCAATGTTGGTGCTCAGTGTGATGGCACGTTACCGAACATGGCCCCATCATGGTACTCAAGAGATACTCGTGGTTCACGAATGAGTTAGGGTAGATAACGTGTATAATTGACTTTCAAGGAAGTCCTGGGGCTCAATCAAAATCACATTAAGATTATATTTCGAATGACAGTAACATACATAGACGAAATGTTGAAAGAAAATATATTTAAGCCAGTTGCACAGTGGAAAGATTCAATTATGCATAATTGCTGTGATAGCTTCACAGCCGATGACTTTTTATTCCAGTCCTTCCATCATACTTCTAGCGTAAATAACTAGATTTGTTTTCGAAGGTATCGCAGGTATAGCGGAAAGCCATAATGGCAACAGCAGACTATGAGCTCATTTAGTGACACGCTGTGAGTGTGACCTCAACTCTTCAACGTCCCAGAGGACCGTACGGTCTTCGTTCGAAAACAGCCTTAACATGTTGCATTTCTTTGCTATTTTTTTCCATAATCTCTTCATCAAAGTTCACTGTCAGGTGACAGTTTCGTTCTCATTCTGATGTCGGTGACAACCGGATGCATGCAAGTGCCAGTTGAGCGACGTTGGTTGTGGTAACGCAAATACAAGTACAAAATGATGACGTAAAAGACTGTCAGTACCATCGCTCTGACCCGCTCACAGAACCCAGGAGGGCGAAAAGTAATATCAAATGAACATGACTCGAATGTTATACTTGATAGAACTCAATCACTGTACAAGAACGGCAAAAGCAAGTTAAACATTGTTCATCCAGACCTTATTCTTCACGAATGCTTGACCTAGTTCATTACGCGATAAGAAACGAAGAAAATTGCTTATCATATATACTAAAATCAATCTATAAACACTTGAATTTTATAGATTGAGTGTTTCAGTTAATACGATAAGCAATATTTTTCCGTCTTTCAACGTGTGATAAACTAGAAAAATTCTGTAAAGTTAAGAAGTGAGAAAAGTTAATATAAGACCTGCTATTTTAGCACAAACTTGTACCTAGGGCAGGAGCGTCGCCCCCACACGTCTGCTGGCAGTCGTCCGCGGATTCGAAATTGTTGTCGTTCCCAGCGCAGCCGCCGTACAGGAAGCCCTCGCATCTGTTGTTGTTAGGGTTGAACCTGAGGAAGTAAGACTGGGGTTCACGACTTGCCAGCTTGATTGGTATAAAACATCATTTTACAACATTTCTTCTCAATGATAATTCCATCACTGAAAATGATTTGCGACATTGTTTAGTGACACTGATTTGCGGACTAGACAGAACATTGATATCAACCGCTTAAACTTGGCACCTCAGGAAAACAAACATCGGCATCTTAGGATGCTTTATTTCCAATCAAGCCTGATACATATGATCTTGAGCATTGGTTTTTCAAATGTCTTATAACTAACACTATATATAGGACACCATGACGGTTCCCCCGTAAAGCCGGTACCCATTTCCGACACCTGGGTTGAGTGGGGTGTTGTGCTTGAGCTTTCCCTTATACCCAACGGGGAAAATCGCCGCGCCAGCACCGGGATACGAACCCTCGTCTCCAACATGCAAGGCCGATCCCTTAACCACTGTGCCACTGCGTGCCACTTAACCTAAAACTGGACGGCTTCATCTGCATTCTTACAAAACATTGTTATATAGAATCAATATCGTACAGAAGCCACTCAGAGAGACTGGACAGAGTTATTTGCATTCTTAAAAACATTGTATCATAGAATAAATGTCATTCAGAAGCACCTCAGAGAAGCTAAACGGCGTCATATGGATTCCTACTAAACATAGTCCCACAAAATCAATGTCTAACAGAAGCACCTCAGTAAAACTAGACAACGTTTTTGGGGATTCTACAGCAAGAATATCTGACAACAACAACGCCTTACCTGAACCTCCTGAAGGAGGCGAAACAAGGCCCGGAATCGACAGGCTTGAGGCACCGCGCAGTCGGAGACGCTGCTGCAGAAGAAGACTCGTCTGAGTCAGACTGCGTGAACGGGATGCAAGCACGGCGGTCGCACAGCGCTACGCCGTCGATGCAGCGGCACCTGTTGCAGTTCTGCATCCAACTGTGGGCACAGGTGTTGGTTTGAAATTCTCTTGACTTAACAACAAAATGAGCTGTGCAAAATTAAGTTATTCAACTCTGGGTACTTCCCGCCCTAGTTTAATCTCGACTTTTCAGCATGTTATCAGATGATTATAATTTGTTGATATCGTTACTCGTTTACAACGCAGTACAAGTGACTGAAGGAACATTCAATGACCACGACGGAAAATTTGAATATCAGAACAGAAACGGAAATTTCATTAATTTAAGACACGCTTTACTCTTTTCGATACTTACGTGGTGCCCTCATCGCAAGCTTCTTCCTCAGCAGCTCCTTGGGCCTCTTCGTTGACATCGGTTTTACTGCTGACGCTCGCCTGAGCAGCGACTTCTGCGTCGGCGGGTTCTGGAGTGAGCAAAGAATTGCCTTTACGATTATGAAGAAATGGGTAGGGGTGAAGTGACACGTTGGGTAATGCTGATATTGTATCTACATTTATGAGAAAGGTGTCGAAGTGAAGTGATCCGTTTTTCAATGTCAAAATTGATTTTAAAAATCATGATGAAGGTGTAGGGGTGAAGTGATGACTTTGTTTTTAGGAAATTTGTCTAAAAAAATACGTTAGTGTGCAGAATATTTTTGACATTTTTGCGGTAAAATTTATAAATATTATTGTGATTCGTCTGTGCGTAAGGTGCTGCCACTACAAATTGTTGTGAAGAGTACAAGCGTTTCCTCAAACAAATACAAGTTCACGATACAGGCACTTGTTCCAAACTCAGTGTTTGTAAGCAGGGTGGAAGTCTCCAAAATGTTCACAGAGGTCGACCAGGATGAATTCAAATTCCAAAGAGTGTTTTAGTAAAGAATGGAAAGATCCAGCAGTGTCTTAAGAAACGTAGAATACTTGTTGTCCTAAACATTATCTTAATATAGCTTCGAAAGCATTGGCTGCAAAATATTGCTTTTCCTCGATATTAAATGCATTGAACATACTAGATATTGTCTTACTATATTATCGACCGTCCTACATTGCGGAAATTTTATATAATTACATCTAGTACTCTTTTGCTTTTTAATTGTTACCAACCATTCGCAGCAGCAGGTGGAAGTATAATGAGCAAATTTAGAATTCGCTCTCCATGAAGCTGCTATCGCACTGTTAGGGAGGCTATCTTTCGCTCCTCATTCACATTATCTTTCGCTCCTCATTCACATTATCTTTCGCTCCTCATTCACATTNAATTTAAGCACTCCTCAGACAATCAGTGTCCTGTGCGCGACGCATGTGTGTTGAGCATTCCGGTACGAAGGATTAGAAATTCAAATCTCTTGGGTAGGATAATATACATGAAACTGTGCGAACGTGTGACAATTAGAAGTTATTTCTTCTAACCTGATTTGCTACGCTGTGCGATGGAAAACATTGAAATAGTACACGAGTGTTGGGTTAGTAGATCGCTGTGAAGACGAGGAGATGTTATGAAAAATGAAATTTTACAGGCAATGTTGATTTGATAAGATTCAAAATTTCTGCTATTTCTTAAAGATTAATTCAGCCAACGCCTAAAAACTTTTGAAAGCCATTTGAATCCTTCTTCTCGTGACCCTAGGCTCTGCTTTTTTCTACCCAAGACGGCCCATTTTTAATCATTGGATCGACTCCGTTACACATAAGAGTTCCAAATGACATAGGCCCATTTTTTCTTCATTAAATGAAACCCATTGTAAAAAAAGTCCAAACCGTAACATCACTATTTCTTCTTAACTATAGTAAGCACCTCACACGAAGAAGTTCCACTTGACGCATCTTACTTTTCTTAGAAAAATTAAGCCAATCAGGTAATGGAGTTCCAACCGACTCAAGCCCGTTTTCTCCTGAATTGATGGCTTTCTCCTGAATTGAACCCTTTCTCCTGAATTGAGCCCTTTATGTTCGGAAGTTCGAATATACTCAAGCGCATTTTTCTTAAATAAAATTACCCAAGGTGTTCAAACCGTAACATACCGCACGTGTCTGAGTGGGAACACGCAATCTTGCCGTCCTCGCAGAAGCACCAGTTGCAGTTTCTGCTGTCCAAGAAAAGTGAGCCGTCAGTGCACTCCGGACCAGCCGGGCGCGCCGCACCTGAGACCATTGAGGTGTGCGGGTCAGATCTCGTCGGAGTCATGCGCTCGAAAACGAGACTTTTGGGATTGCTGTTTAGCTAGTTTCAGAGACTGCGTAGCTAAAATTGAGGTGCGTTAAAAAATGAGTTTCTTAAAATCTCGGATTTACGAGGGCCAGAAACAGCATAGATAAAAATGAAGTGCATTTCAAAATGATTTGTATTTCAAAATTAGGTGCGCTCAAAAATAAGGCTTTTGCAATCTTAGCACCGCGAGAGTAAGAAGCCGCCTAGATAAAATTGGAATGCGCCTAAAGTGAGGTTTCTGAAATCTTGGTTTTTAATAGAGCTCAAACCACGGAGTTGATGTAGACATAACAGATTTTTTTGAACGCAATTCTACTTGGGACAAAATAACATCTTCACATCAAATTAATCTCATTGCATTTGTTCGATGCGT
Organism: Platorchestia sp. MABIK; assembly: GCA_014220935.1. NCBI lineage: Eukaryota > Metazoa > Arthropoda > Malacostraca > Amphipoda > Talitridae > Platorchestia > Platorchestia sp. MABIK. Next base: position 8,214 of record JACJUY010002767.1, read on the forward strand.
TTTCAAGCAGCTCATCATTTATAACTCACTGGAAGTCTTTATGGTGCTATTAGCTTTTGGATGATCACAAATACATGCCGTTTGCGCAGGTTTTGAGCATGAATATCGTACATCGTATCAAAACGCACCACTGGAATAACGTTCATGTGGAGCTTTACGACCTGCTATTTACCGGGACGACAAAGCCTTTTGGTGCAGAGCTTGCGGCCTGTGTCGGAGCAGCGACATCTGTTGCAGTCCTCAAAGAAAATAGACCCCGGACGACACTGCATGGAGTTGAACTTGCTCACGTCGAAACTGCCTCCCTCTGAACCTGCGTCGATATAAGTAATACTTTGTGATGTTTATTTAAATTTGAAGTGTAGTTATGGAAGCACCAAAATTTAAAATTGAAATTTTTTGTTAATGGTGGGAAGGAGACCTGTAGAGAGTTGAGTGTGTTGTACAGAAGGTAAGGTTTTTGTGTTTTCTAAGGAAAAAGTGTCCTTCCTTTAGACGAGGACTGTACCGTGTATCACTCGAATACCTGATTCACACGTATTTATCTTTATTGATCGCTTCAAATTGTTATCGCCTTTGTTTCTGTAACACAAGAGATGGATACGGTCGTCGACCATGGGAAAATTTTTCTACGACTGATACTCTCAGCATGTTTGCATTTTGTAATTTTAAAATTCAAAGCATTGAATTTTGAAATTGTATTTTGTAAACTTATGCTTAAATTTTAAATTTAGACACTGCATTTTGAAATTGTATTTTGTAAATTTGTAATGCTTAAATGTAATTGTAAATTTAAGGATCGCATTTTGAAATGAAACTGGGTGTAATATTCGTCGTATGAAGTTTTCGAGTGAAACCTCCGCACAAGATGCGACTGGAGTCTCACCAGGACAGGCGCTGGAGGAGCACATGGGCTCGCCGTTATCATCGCACTGGCACACCAGGCACGACTGCTTCCACTCGGCGCCTTCTGAACAGCCGTCCTCAACTTCGGTCTGTTCCACTCCTGAAATGTTCCAGCCAACTTTGAACGCTTGTTCGCCCCTTGCAGTGCAACCCATTGCATTTTATAGAACCCATTTTGTGTTGAAAATAATCCCACGTGATCTCGGAGCGTCCATGCTCGTGTTTTATTATTATTATTTTGATTGTGTGTTGTTAATTTCTGAATTTCAAGTTGAACTATATTGCGTGTTGATTATGGGTATGGATAAAAATTGAAATTGGTTCTGTAAGTTTAGAATTTTACTCAATTCAAACGCTTTCGTTCAATTTTGAAAGGGAATAAGATCACAGTGTATAACTATTTACTTGATTAAAAACTCGCTTGAATTTTGTCATTAAATTGAGGCTTTACCCTATTTCTACCACTCTGGGCTCAAGAAACTTCTATCATACGAGTTTGTTTTCGGGGTTAATTCTCATCGTCTTATATACTGAGTATATTCAGAACAGTGATTTGGTCTCGAGTATGATGGTTGGCCTAAATTTAATGGAAGAAAGTGGTTTTCCACGTCGATTACTTTAGGAAGCCAATGCGGCGCCACTCAAAATGCCGTAAGACTATTTAAATTGTTCCACCTCGTTTTGTCATACATATTCGAGATAAGAGCCTTTCCTAGAAAAAATTTGACGATTCTCAAAGTTACTCTGAAGCAACAACACAGGGTTCTTCTAACCTGAGGCCATAGTTCTTCATCACTTAATAATTCAATTAATTTCAATGCCATGTTTTACCTATAGCAGTACATGGTCGTCCCCGCGTACTACAGTATATAGGGTGCTCTATGTATCGCTCTTTGAACTCTTGAAAATTCGAATATTCTCACGCCTAGTATGTTGTCAAATTTAGTAGCATTTTCACTATCTAAAGAGAAAACATTGTCACATGAACATGAACTTTCTCGCTGTCCGTTTTAACAGCGGTAGTTGAATTGGGGAAAAGTAGATAAAATATTCATGAATAAAAATGGTAAGCGGGCGTAAATCCTGTAACTTTATTGAAGCGCTCATTAGACGCTTGGGCGATGTCATGTCTAGCACATATGCGTATAATTCCCACCTCGACGCATTAACGTCAATACCTGACGGGCAGCTTTTCTTACCTAGCCTTCAACATGACCAACACCCATAACAAACACTGGTGCAGTCACGTCTAACTCGTATGTGCACAACTTCCACCCCGACACAATGACGTCAATACGAGCAACTTTTATGCTCAGCCTCCAACATGTCAAAAACCTACAACATACCCTGGTGCAGTCACGTCTAAATCGTTTTCTTCCAATTCCAAGCCCGACCCGAAGAAGCAGCAGTGCACTCACCAGGCGGACATTTGTCGGTCTCGCACTCGACTTTGCCGGCGTCGCTGCAGTTGCACGTGGAGCAGGCGTGGCTCCACACCGACCCCTCCTTGCAGAGCACGTCTGCGGAGGTGCTGGCGATCGCAGCGTCAGCCACCACCCGGGCAGAAGCGACAGGCTCTCGGACCACATCTGAAACGTGAAAAATTTCAAAATTTCTCGTCGTCGTGCTTGGTTATGAGAAACATAGCTCGGCGTGTTGTTGTTATGGCGTTCGCTCAAAGAGTGCTCTGTAAGAAAACCGGTACTCATGGTGATTGTGGTAGGTAATTTTTGGGATTTTGTGCGGTAATCGTAATAATTGTGAGCAGTAATCGTTTCGAATGCGAACGGTAATTGCTGTGATTGTACACTGTAATCTTTGTGATTGTGTGCGACAATTTGATTTTGTCCGTTGGTCGTCCTGATTGTACAATGTAATCGTTGTGATTGTCTTCTGTAATTGTTGCTACTGTGTACGGTGTTCGCTTTGTATTAGGTTTCGGTAATCGTTGAATATTTAATGCACTCGAAGCGATTGCGCACAGAAATCGTTGATTTTGCTCGTTAGTCACTACAATCACGCTCGGCAATCGTTGTGGTTGTGCACGGTGATCATGACTATTCACGGTAGTCGTCAAGATTGCGCACGGTAACCGTTTGATCATTCCGTCACATCATGGTTCAGGCATGTGGGTGTATTCTATGCACCCATCTTTATTTATGAATACTATTTGATAGACATCTGTTTTTGTATTATATTAATACAAAGAAGGCCTTTATGATGTACTAATTCAATTATGCTTCTAAACGTTCACATTTATTCTGGTCGTGAAGTTCGATGCATACTACAATTAATTCTCCTCCAAAGTTATGTGATGATATACACAGTCCTCTTCATAACAGGCCTATGAACAGATTAGATTATTAATTAGTTTAAGTCTCCCTATCCGCCACAAAGGCGATCCAAAGAGAGGAAGGAGGAAGGCACCATTCAGTATGGAGTTAAGGGAACGCAGAATAATGTAGAAAGGGCATAAAAACAGTAAGTTGAGAAAGAAGATTGTGAAACAAAATCAAAGTCAAAGAAGAAAGTAGTAGGTTCTGGAAAAACAGGACAGTAGTGAACTTGAAAAAAGATGGTCCTTAACATAACAAAAACATTTTTTTCAAAAAAAGAAGGTCTACCTAACTCTAAGCTCAGGCCCTCACATTTTTCCCTCCTGGGAGTGCTAATTCTCATAGATACAATAGTTGAATCCCCGTGAGGGGAGGCCTATGAACATCGCAAACGTCTTTGTTGCTAGCTATTGGATTTTAGAAAAACCTTGATCAATGTTTGGAAATTGACAATCATTGAAAAGTTACAAGAAAAATGTTCAGGTTGGGAAGCATGATGAACAAATCTCGAGAATACAAAACAATTATAGAATGAAGAACAGAGCTCTAGTATACAAACTTGAGTTACTGAGTTTACTGGTATTTAAAAAGACTGATTTGGAAGAATATTCGTCATCTTTTAGAAACATTTACGTGCTCGAAACAAGTTATTAAACCTAGACGATCATCACCTCTTGATACTTAAATATCAGTAGGGAAGCAGGCTCCCAGTTCATAATTTTATTGAGTTAGTTTTCCAATGAGGGGCTAACTTTCCACTTGGAAGTTCAATGTAACGCAATAGGATGACAATTTTCAGACTATTTCTCAATATTGTATTCGAAATCGATGAAATTCATTCGTATTTGCAGCCCTTTCTGGTGTGCACGTCGCTTAGCCCCGAAATTTTTGGAAATATTTCTTAACTTTCTCACCTTGTTTGGTGAATCGAAATCAAGAATGCAATGAAAAGGGAATTTTACCACAATTTCTAAATACACGCGTTCTCGGATACCTGTAAATTAAAATTTACAGACATTTTGGAACACCAAGAAGATCTAAATTACTTAAAATTTCAAGCATGTATTGTCCTCACAGTATTTACACATGCTCGCGTAGTGTGCTGAAGCTCATGCATGTAATGGGCGCAGTATAGCGCATTCAATTCCAAGTTTTTACGTTCTTCCCTATCTTCGTAAATTACTTAATCTTTGAGTTACATTTCCTTCACTTCACGATTCAAAGTTACCTCTGCTAAAGCAACGTTCTTGTTTAATCGACTCGACGTCATTGAGTGAAATTATAATTTAAGCATGTTATCTAGCGACTTTAATTCTAATTAAAGCATGGTTTCAAGCGACTTGAATCCCCGTTTACCTCAACTCTCTATACTATTATTACACAAAGAGAGTGAGTTGCGCAGACAAGTTATTCTCGCGCAGAATAAAAGGCATGCAAAGTTCTTCCAAAGGCTACAATTGAATCCTCCATGATACACTCATTGTTACACATGGATTTTTTTGAAAAGACGCAGTGTAAATCGTTAAATTGTCGAATGATGTGCAAGTTACGTTTGTGTTTCGATGAGTACTGGCACAAAACTTGGCTCCATCTGCAGTGAGGAGTTTGCAAATTTTCATGAAAAAAATAGCCCTTCGGATAAAAACCTAGATATCATCAGGCATGATTGGTGAAATTACTGTGAATTTATCTGGATAAAGATTGTCCACTCTGGGAACTCATTCATTTATGAGGCACCGAGGTGAATTTTAGGAGGGATGCTCAGCGTAGACGACTGATGAAATAAATATGCGCTATTTCGAGGAGAATTGAGGGGCAATATATGGCATCACAATGGTTTTGCATGCCCTTTCTGGTTCACTGAAAATTTTTGCATCGTGTGTAATGTAACGGTGGCATACTTGCGGTTTTGATACTGAAAACGTGGCGTTTGGTGTAATTTCGAAGAGTTAGCCTCTGCATCTGATGATTGACGCTTTTCTAAGAACCCCGAAGTCAACGATGGATTTTTGCTCCTGTTTGAAGCATTTCAGTATTGCCGATTTAGTTTCGCTCAATAACCCCAATCAGAGACAAAAACTGTCAAATAAACTGAGCAGAGCACATACGAACACATTAATTATTGCAGTTGCTTACGCACTGCAAAAAATTGTGGGGCTGCTCAGTGTTAACTCTACGAAGAGATTTACTCTCCGCCCGCAGCTCAGAATTTGTGGAGCATTTGCAGATTTTGACGTATTTTCTTTATTTCAACCTCTTAAACTCGACAGAATTTATGTATACTTTCTCAACTGTCGCACAACGTAAGCTCTTGAATGGTTTTATGAGTAGCATCTACAGGAGATATTTATGAATGCCTTTCTCATGAAAAAAAAATTTCAGCCAAGAACGTGAACATTTGTACTCGTTCTACGTTGCAGTACTTGCGAGTTTCTACAGCAAGTCATGCTTGATGGATTAACGATAAACATAAGCTCGTTATTACCTACTTTAATTTTAATTTGAAAAAGTCCTTTCAGTTCGCAGGAAGGAACAGAAAAGTAAACTACGCAGATAGCCAACTAAATACAGGAGTAATATAGTGTTAATAAGTTCATAATTTCATTGCTAGTATACTCTATGGTAAAATTAGTCCACGTGAAATTCTTCTTATCTAGAGTATTAAGAGACACAATCGTGCGGAAGATCAGTTCAGACGGATGCGACATGCGAGGCTGCACAACAAGCGTATACAACACGGTAGAGGAAACAAGGTAGGGTCATTTCTATGGGGAGAAATAAACTTCTTCTTGGTCGGCTAGGTAATAGAAAAGCTTTATTTCAAACACACTTTATGACGTCACCAAAACGACATGTCGTTAGGCCAATAGTGGAGCCAGATTTGAGGTAGCAGTGCTACCAGATGCAATATGAGCGCTGCTATTGGTTCGTTGCAGTGACGTCAGCAAACCCACACAGTCGACGAAAAAAAGACTGGTGTGAACCTACCTTGTTTCCTCTACCGTGGTACACAATTAAAACAACAATAAACAAAAATTACGTCTCCTGAATTCGTTGGGGTGTTAACGCCTGGATTCAAAGAAGTGTCAGAGACAAACTTACAGTGACTTCGATTGCTTTCATAAAAATCGGGAGTAATGTCGAAATTCGAGAAAACAGAATTTTATTGTCGTCAACAACAATGAATTTTGACTTTTCTATTACATTTTCCTGTGGTCTACATGCTACCGAAGTAATGCTGGAAAAACGATGTTTCTCGTGCATCCAAAGTGTACTTCTCGAGAGCTGATTTCTAACTCGCCACAATACAAGCGTTGGAAGGGATATGAATGGAAGACAATACTATTTTAAAGTCTTTATATTTCAAAGAACTACACCATAAATCAACTCAAAATATTATCTCGTTCTCAAAAATAAATGTATCTTAGCCAAAAAATCCAAGACATGGCGCAACATTTGTATTACTGCTAGTTCGTTTACAAGACGTTAGACGCGCCTCAAATGCACGATCGTGAAGACTCGGAAACAGTACAGGGGGAGGATGCTCGGTTAAAATAACGTGCATTGATACGTGTTAGGGCTTTGGGAATGTCGAGCGTTTGACGCTAGGCGAAAGCTTTAAATAATGTACGTGGCTGTGACATGGCGTGATGTAATAAATGGGGCAGTAAAATACGGCGAGGGAATATAAGTGGCTATAAAATTTGGTGAAAATACATATAAATGTGGCTTCCAAATACAGGAAAAGAGTAAATGTAGCTATCAAATACTATCGAGAATATAGAAATGGCAGATAATGCTCGCGAGGCTTCGAATGTAGCAACAAAATTCTGGTGGCCAGAAATATAGTTAAAAATTCTGAAAGGGAACACGTGTAGCAAGAAAATACTGGTAGAGCAACACGTGAAGCATGCAAATACTGGTTAGGCAGCAAGTGTAGCCACAAAATACTGGTAAGGCAACTAGTGTAGCCACAAAATACTGGTAAGGCAACTAGTGTAGCTACAAAATACTGGTAAGGCAACAAGTACCTATAAAATACTGGTAAGGCAACAAGTGTAGCTACAAAATACTGGTAAGGCAACAAGTGTAGCTACAAAATACTGGTAAGGCAACAAGTGTAGCTACAAAATACTGGTAAGGCAACAAGTGTAGCTACAAAATACTGGTAAGGCAACAAGTGTAGCTACAAAATACCGGTAAGGCAACACGTGTAGCTACAAAGTAGTAATGGAAACAAGTGTAGCTACAAAATACTGACGAGAGTGTCTCAACACGACAGGACTACAGTGTGGAGGCGACGGAGATGTAGGAATTAGGAGGATGCGTTGCAAACTGCAGCCTTCTGATGAACTGTTCATCAGGGTTGGCTGTGGTAGACGGATTAATGCGTGAACTTTCGTGACCAGAAGCTTCTTATTGAGGACACTCAGGTGTGCTGAATAACCGGATATCTACGCACTGCTGGTGATATTTGTTACTCTCGCAAATTTAGCCATGAAAGACTGACATAATACATCTAGTCTGATTTTGAAAAATTGAGCTATGAAAGTGGTTCAATCATGCCATATTTTAGTCAAGTTAATCAAGCAAGGATGGTGTTTATTGTGATGAAGCAATGCAAATCGAACTGACCGTCTGAGAGATGAAGGCGCTTCTCTTTCAGGTAAAATTATAAAATATTGGGACAGTACGAAAGATAAAGAGCCAGGGTTTTATCGCTAGCACACGACCGAGTGAAATCATTACAAGACCGGCAGATTGGCTGTTTCCAGAAGACATGCGCCATTATGGAAGACTGTTACATTGAAGGACAATGGCACATAGTCCTTAGAGCATACCATTGCGAAACGGATGACAATATTAAATCACTCGAGTACCATCTACAGAACATACCAATTCGCAAAGGTCGCAATAACATTAAAGGTTGGGATGCAGGGGGTTGTGATCATGCCAACACAGAAATTAATTGTAAGATAAATAATTATTTATCCCGAAAAGTTAGTAGGTAGGAGGCTTAGAGCGGCTTTTCCGTGCGGTCACGCCAAGACTGTACAGAAGAGTTCACGACTTGACAGTACCGTCGAAGCAAGCCAGCTGGGTACACTTCGCCTCTCCGCCGTCACAGTCGCACCAGTTGCAGCCCTGCTTCCAGCGCGCTCCTTCCTCGCACACCTTGTCCATTTCTGGAAATAATTGCACTTCTGAACAAAAGAAATTTGGAACCTAAAAAACATGATATATCAAGAAATGTGGGTAGAATTAGAAGATAAATTAAATTTTAGGTAAACCTAAAAGGTTTAACGTTGGCGCATTAGTCGTTTGCTAACTGGCTATCAGAAACTTTCACTGACGTCACGCACATACACACACATACACCCGCTTGCAGCAGGCTGTGCAACCACCATTCATGAACTAACAACTCTCACGCTTGGAATAACAACCATCACGCTTGAAATAACAACCCTCACGCTTGGAATAACAACCATCACGCTTGGAATGACAACCATCACGCTTGGAATAACAACCCTCACGCTTGGAATAACAACCATCACGCTTGAAATAACAACCCTCACGCTTGAAATAACAACCCTCACGCTTGGAATAACAACCATCACGCTTGAAATAACAACCCTCACGCATTAAAACTACGGCTCGAGCACCAGACTCACGCTTGAAGCAGGCCCTGAGGGTGCAGGCGGCACGGCCGGTGGAGGTGCATGTGCACCAGTTGCAGCGGTCAATGGAGAACCGAGAGCCCGGCGAGCAGTCCCGGTCGTCGGTCGGCAAGCTCAACGCTGTGTGGGGCCGAGGCTGTACCTGCGGTCTGGACGGGTCTGGAATGACGGCTGGTCTGCTGAAGCTGCGACCCCTCCCTGCGATTTGCGGTTGAGATGGGTCTGGAATGACGGCTGGTCTATCTTGGTCGCGTGGTCTTTCCGCGATTTGAGGTTGAGATGGATCTGGAATGACGGCTGGTCTCACGACTGCCGAAAAGGAAAGAGATGTGCCACGATTCAATTTGATATTCTGCTGCTCTGACACAATGCAATGCAGAACAACTGCCGCTGGAATTCGAACAGGCTAAATCTAGTCCGAAGAGTCATTCTGTACTCAGGATTTTCTACGAAACATAGGAGAGAAAAGCACAGAATGAAATGTGAAACGCTTCCCTGTGATTTTTCACGATTAAAACTAAAAATTCTTTCTAGTCTAGTTTTTTAATTCTACATTCTCTTCCGTTTAGATTTGAGATTTGAGGAAAAGCAAAATTAAAGTCTCTCTCTAACCATGGTCAACAGAATCAAGTCTACAACTGAAAGAAATAGTGACTGCAAATGTGGTAGGTCACACACGACACTTCAGGGAGCCAAGGCTTGCCTGTGGGGAAATACATGGGAATAATGCATCATGTTTACTCCACAATTCCCAGAAGACCACACACTCGAATTTGGAAAGCAGTGTCAGAAAGGTTGGTTTATTAATATGTTGTTTCTTTCGAAAATAGTCTCATTTTTTGCGATTAATGAGCTTTTCTTCGAGTTACTTTAACCTCGACTCGTACAACAAAAATACCTCAATATCGAATTTGATCTCAGCTGCTGTTCACCCAGTCTCAGCAGCGAACACTGTAAAGGCTTCTAAGCCAATTTTCAAATGATTTAAAAAGCTAGCAGCAGAAGCTAATGATTCACAACTTCTAAAAAATATTCATCAGTATGTGATATACGATACACAAGCTCATCGAATTTTGAAAGAAACTTACTTCGATGAATTAGCGAGTCCTCGTGATTTTCAATGCCAGCATATAGGTCTAGAATTTATTGTGCATCCCACTGCAACAGTTAAGTATGTCCAAATAACCGCAAGGGAGTAGCAATCGTGCAAGTTGAAAAATGAGGAATTGTCTCCGCGTATCGGAGCGCCGTTCCAATGATTTACTCGCCACAAGCACATCATGCATTCTTACGAGTAGGGCAGAAGTATGAACGTTGTACTTAACAGTCAGCATTACAATACATTTTATACGTAATCTCCACTAACACGGATGAAACTACTCCCAGTTTTACATAAGTTGGATCAAGTGTCATTATATAGGGGAATAAGAGGGGCTAATTTTCATCTGTATAAGTTGAGGCTCACGAAAGACAATGTGTAACTCAAAGATCTCGACTGCGGTTGCAGCGTGCGCCCATTTAGTTACGAGTCTTTTACCGTGACCAGTCATGCGGGGAACAATTCTGAATATTAAGAATGGAAAATAAATCATAGGTTTTTCATTCAGGGTCAATGTTGTTACCCTCACCTTGCGAAATGTGTCCTGAACTTTAAGATAGGCACAGCACGTGACATGTGTGCCGCGTTTAGGCAACAAAAGTGTACGCCAGAGGAACTTGATAAGAGAAAAATCTAAGCACAATGTTTTTTCGAGATAATTTCTCATTGTTGGGGGAAATCCTCTCAAATATTAACTCACATGTGCGCGTTTCAGAATATTTCAACTGGTTGTTAAGCTAAGAGCAGTTCCGTGTACACTCTTTTCAACATGGTCCACAGAATTTGTTGGCTTGAGAGGAGTGTGTAAGTTTTAGAAAGTGCAGAACTGCAACTTCACGTGGGTAGTTAGTTAGTTTTCCTCAGCAAGTAACGCTATTCAACATAGTTCACTGCTAGTTCTCTTTTGTCCCACAAAATAGGTGGTTGTCACGTTGTACAATTTCTTCACAGCCCTGCACAACATATAGGATGCATTTATTCCAGAATGCCCAGGAAGTTTTTCGACTCGTGTCCAACTAAATATCTAACCGTTCCGTCATTCAATATCAAGGAGATCCTGGCTGCAATGCATTAGTGCGACTCTTGTGAAATAGTTTCAATACATTATTTACATTTCCAACACACACACGCATGCCCAACACACACACGTACCTCCAACACACGCTCGGAGCGTACAGATGGCGTGCCCGTTACGGCAAGAGCAAGTGTTGCAGTCATCTTTCCAAGACGAGCCTTCTACGCACGTCCCCAGCGTCGGCTCTTCTTTTTCTGTAGAAAGGAAACGTGTACATTTTAAAAGTTCACAATCTAAACGTTTTTTTTATGAGAGAAAGAGTTTGTGCAATGTGAGTTTTGAATTTGGATTCATTCAAACTTTTTTGCAAAATAGTTATTGGTCTTTGGGTATCGTTGATAAGCATCACTGGGGAGGTTAAATTATTCATTGGAAAATTTGCAAAATACCTGAGGTTAGCATGCACACTGCGTCAAATGAGTCGTACTGCAGAAGCTTCCCAGCAAGTTACATGGATATTATTTTTACAATCATACTACTATAATATATTAATAGTATCACTATATTATTATTATTTCTACTATATTCGCCAATCGGAAATTACTCTTCCTACTGCTGCAAAATGTTTTCACTCAACACAACACAAACCTGAGAACATGAGAGCACAGCACCGCCGGAACAAACGCAAAGCAGACCAGCCTGAGCACCAAATATCACAACTGGTGCTTACCGAACACAGTTCAAGTACAACGCCGCTTTTTCCTCACTTTCAGCTCCTGTTTTTTTTAGCTTTTTTCGGTATTTACTTGTATGTTAATGTAAACTCTTCTTTTAAGGTATCCCTAGAGGAAAAAATTTTTCCTTGGTTGGAGTAGACAGTTGCTACAGAGATGAGTTGTTCTTCTACTCAGCTTGTCATTTTTGGAGGAATGCTAAAATCATATCAATTAAAAATTGCTTTTCATTTGAATGTGGCTTTTATGCCAGACTGTGTCTCTTGGTTTCAAATATTTCATATATGGCTATTTTTCAAGAATTTCATAAAATAGTTCTTTTATTACAATTCATCCGACAATACAGGAGTTATCAAATATTCTTTTAGGTCCCATATTAAAAAATCACCAGGTACAATTAAGCAATAAACGTATTGTCAATGAACGAATTTACCACCTACCTTGATTGAGTCGTCTTAAAAATTGAGAGTCGTTGGAAAAATAGACAACACATGCTAAGGGTTTTGTTCACCAATCGGGAAACTTATTACAGTTACAAACTCACAAAAAATTATTTATGGGTTAGTTTTACAGCCTAGGGCTTAATTTGTCTTCCCGAACACACTGAGCAGCAGTCATGTTAAGCTCACAGCTACATAGCGCACGTTGCCTCCTCACTGTCTCAGTTTATTACCTACGAACGTGTTATTTAATTACAGCAATTTACTTTCCCCGATTATTCTACCAAAAAGGTTAAAGAATAAGCAATTATAATTATAAATAATTCCGGGGCAGACAAAGTTCAGCAACATTTAGGGTACCTCATCAAAAAATTATTCTTAAGAATGCAGTTATTATTTTTAACCAAGTGCACTCATCCCGTTACTTAATCCTCTTGCCTGATCCACAAGTGCATCGACACAGAATTGAATGCCAATCAAATAAGCGAGGTGAATTGGAGTCAAAACTAAGAAGCATCAACTCGTCAATGCCTAAACTCTTTAACCAAAGTGTAGGTGGTTGGGGAACCCCCACAGCATTCTTGCGTTGCTGTAAGTTCTGCTTTTTAGCACTTTGACCGCAACGTGCGCCACTGGGGGCCACGGAGGGGACTTTCATTGCGCTGCTGACCGACCAGTAGTCACAAACTCTCTTTTCATAAATAATTAAAGCTAAATGACGGCATGATCCAGGTAACGTTTGCAATTTCAAAAATTGCTTTCTATATATTGAACTTGAATATTGAACTTCAGATAAACCCATTGCGGTCAAAGAGTTGAGGGCGAGTTGCTCACCTGGCACAGGCCGACATGCGCGTTTGCTGCAGGCAGGTTTGCCTTCCTTGCAGGTGCACCAGTTGCAGTCCCGCTTCCACACGGAGCCTTCCTCACACGTGTCTTCAACTTCTGCACGCGGCAAATCAGTTGAATTTTGTCAGACATCGTGCAAAGCTAAAGTCCTTGGCGAATATCCAGTAAGCAGGCGTAGTGTACGTAACGGTGAGTTGCTACAGTTTGTAGGAACTATGTACGTGGATAGTAAATGTTGTACGCACCGAAAAGCAATCGTAACATTTGATAGGGCAACATAAAATGCTTGTGGGTGTGCAATTCAAAAACGAGCTGCACTGAAGTTATTTCATGTTAAATTTGTACCTTACGATTTCTCAACTTTTTGGGGTTCCGTTTATGTTGCTCGACTCGATGACGTTTAATTCCTTCAATCACAGAGTTTTGTCTGAGCTAAAGAACATAATTAACAAGAATCACTGCGCTCTGAACAACCGCGGATCCACACGTATCGAGAAGCAATCCGCTGAAACAACTCAAGAAACACAATACTTCGAAAAATTCAAAACACGACAGATATACTTGCGAAAAAATCATGCCGTGTAGCTTCTAGTGCATTTGAAGCCTTGAATATCGACCGAGGCATTTTTAGAATGTGAATTGCTCTCCTGTAACAAATTCTGAACAAAGAAATAAACCACCAAATTTTTAGTGAATCAAAATAAGGGCCTTAAGTTAATGCTGTGCAATTTACAAAGGCAGGTTGTAAATATCACAGGAAGGATTATTACGTTGAAGATTTTCATTACTCAAAACATGTTTTTATAGCACTGAGCAGGCTTTATGACGATAGATAAAAATGAACGTTCAGATGCTGAAGGTCAAAAAGTACATTTTTATACATCTGTTTTCAACCTCTTTTGTTTATGTTAAAAATATAATGAAAAATGAAACTCAAAAGAGTGACCATCCATACTGTTTTATACATCTATTGGAGATCAAGGGGAATTATGAGCAAAATCACGTAGAGCAGTCTTGACAAAAAATTTAAGCACTTGATGACAGCTATGAATAATGAGAAAACCATTGCCAAAAAAGAATGAAGACTCCATTTTGAAGCGAAATTGCTTACATGAGGCACACCCGATGTAGTCAAGATAGATGAGAAAAGTATTCACCCTTTGCATTTTAAACTTACAGAGAAGAATACGATACATTTAATGACCAATATAAGGCGACAAAGCAATCGTCCTCGTTTATGACACAAACCTGAGAGGCAGCCCTTGAGGGTGCAGATTTTGACACCGTCGACACACTGACAATGGTTGCAGTTCTCCGTCCAGCGGGATGCGCCCACACAGTCAGGTTCGTACACCTGTCCCTGCTGCTCCTCTTCCTCAGGCCTTTGGGGGAACTCTGCCGAGTGACAGGGGGTTCCATTAGATCCAGTCTCTGGCAACGTTGATTTAAAGCGTCATGAAGTGTTTTACTCTGCCGAGTGATAGGGGGTTGCATTAGATCCAGTCTCTGGCAACGTTGATTTAAAGCGTCATGAAGTGTTGTACTCTGCTGAGTGATAGGGGGTTGCATTAGATCCAATCTCTGGCAACGTTGATTTAAAGCGTCATGAAGTGATGCACTCTATGTCCTTATAGGCATCGACTATCTTGCAGCCTTGTCAGGTTATCTGTGCTATATGTTTGAAAAAGCACACGTTATACAATACATTTATACACTCATTGAATTAGATAAGCAAGCAGTGTGGCTAGATGATTTGTGACTTAATTAGGTTTGAAAAGCACGAGTTTTGGATTCCGGCGAGAAAAATAACATGGATCGTAGCATAAAAATTGCCAGAAGAACTTACACTGGTAAGTGTACCACGACGTCATTGTTTGAAAATCTTGAAAATCTCACCGTCTCTGTTGACGCAGGCCTTCAGGGTGCAGGCCGCTGTTCCGTTCAGGCAAGAGCACCAGTTGCAGTCGTCCTGCTTCCATCGCACGCTTCCTTCACATTGTGGAGTGCCCTCCAGTCGTGACCGCAGGCCTGGTTTGTCGAATTATAATTTATAAAACACCCGCTTTCAGTTTATTAGACTTATCGAACAATTGATGTTCGATAGACATCAATAAATTAGAACTAGACGTCGTAGAACATACGTACTTGAAGTTTCTGGGAATCATGTAGTAACTGCAATCGTTAATGTTTTGCCAAACTGCACAGTTACCAAACAATTAAAGCAGGATGGATTGGACAGACGGATGAGATATACATGCAGTCCAAATACAATCATGTTTCAACAGTTTCATTCAGCAGATAATTTAAAATCCTCTTTAGCGGAGCAGTCTTTAGGCAAATTAGATGGAATCTTCCGTGGTTTTAGCGCCAACAGAAGGGCAAGGATAAACCCGTGAAAAGTCATAATGAATGGAATATTTCTAGATAACACCCAGCATCAACTAAGAATTTCTGAAGAGACACAAAATTCCCAAATTTAAAATTCCGCAAAAAGCGACCTTTATGTGTACCTATCTTTCAAGATGGGAGGAATGCAAAACTTCTTGGACACTTTTAAACATATCACCCAGGTACCCAAAGCCGCCAACACAAAATGGGTAGTCGAGATAGATGAGAAAAGTGTACACCTTATGCATTTTAAACTTGCGGAGAAGAATACGATACATTTAATGACCAATTTAAGGCTGAATTCGGTGACGTGTCTGACATTTAGCAACAGGAAGAAGAGATTGGAGCAAGGCTCGCTACGGTACTGACTCGTAAGAGGATTGGAGCAAGGCTCGCTACGTTACTAACTCGGAGGAGGATTGGAGCAAGGCTCGCTACGTTACTAACTAGGGGGAGGATTGGAGCAAGGCTCGCTACGTTACTAACTAGGGGGAGGATTGGAGCAAGGCTCGCTACGTTACTAACTAGGGGGAGGATTGGAGCAAGGCTCGCTACGTTACTAACTCGGGGGAGGATTGGAGCAAGGCTCGCTACGTTACTAACTAGGGGGAGGATTGGAGCAAGGCTCGCTACGTTACTAACTCGGCGGACATCCCCGTTTGGTGCAGGCGCTGAGACCCTCGAGGCACCGGCACCAGTTGCAGTTGTGTCGCCACCTCGCCGTCGTGCTGTCCGCCTCGCACGACACGCGGTCTGGCATGCCTGGGGCCACTGCCCTGGATCTCGTCTCCACTGCGCCGCCTTCTGGGGAAGCAATGTTATTAGTTTTCCAAGGATCGTCTCCGTTAAGTGTTCATTTATCACATAGGAAATTTATGTGAAGGTAGCGCAAAATTTTGGTATTTTTTGCTCGAAAACGATGGTGCGAGTACTTTGATATGAGGGAAAGATGAAATTTCAAGCTTGAATAATAACGACGGAGACACTCGTGCAAGAGATCGATTGTACGGTACACCGGCTTGCCTCTCGGTAGAGAAAGTAATGTAAAAATAAAAGATAAAGCATGACTGCAAACTGGAACTCACTGCAAACTATGGGAACAGGTGGTGCTAATTTTGTGGTGGGTTGTTAGGGTCACCACTGAGCGAGCGCTAGTTTTTTAAGGCACACTGACGAAGGCAAACTCTGTCTGTACCTCCCAGCGAGTGTAACTCTGACATCCTACATGTTTCTAAAGTTGCCATTCTCAACCTTTCCTCCATCACTGACCCCCCTCGGTTTTATGCATTTCTCCATTTACCCCCTACTCCCACACAAAACACACACGCACACTTTCTTTGCATTCTCTCTCTCTCCCCATCTACAAAATTTAAATTTAATTGAATTATTTTCAAATTATCAGGTATTTCAATTATTTGCCCCTGACTATATAATTTTTTACCCATTAGGGGTAAATTTAATCCTGGTTGAGAACCTCAGCTTCAAAGAGAGCCAAGACCCAAAGACGTGTTGGAGGCTGCAGAAGCAATGTGGTACATGTTTCTTGTAATTCTCGTTTGAAAACATGTCATGGAGTATGGAGTAATTTACTGAGAGACACAATGTCGTTCAGTTATTCAATGCATGAAGGTATCACCTATCCAGGTATTAAGCAACATCCAATAGAAAGAGTTTACGAGAAACAGTTTTGTGTAAAATTGACGAAAAGTTTTTTTCTGGGCACTTGATGAATGTGTTTGGCGATCTGATTGATGAACGGGGTTAAGCCTTAGAAAAAGAAGCTAACTCAGATAATAAAAGTGATCAATCAGAATAAAATAATTGATAATGATGCAAGGAATGTGATTGTGAATAAACTAAATAAACAGAAATTTGTGCACCAAAATGATTTAAACTTGACATCAGTTTTAAGTATTCCAATTTTTAAAACTGAGGATGCTCAAGGCAAACGTCGAACATACACATCTGAAGGAATAAAACCTGTAATGACAGACAAAAGGAAGAGATGGAGAGTACCAGCGGACGATACAGAATACAGTGCCTGACAGAAGTGTCAGGAAAGAACGTACTCATAGTAATTGACATATCAGAAGAAAATTGAAACGATTGGCACACTACCTGAAGAAATTATACAGCAATCGGCACTCGGCAGACTTAGGGAATATTTGCAGGCCGAATTTCTTCCAAAACATGCGTTATTCACTGATTACGAAAGAGACATTACCTCTCATGTGAAATGCCCTAGTTTAAGGTGTATATCTGCTAATTTAAATGAATTTAGTACTTCATATCACATTATCATCGATGCCTTATGATCAAAGATCCATTACCGTATCATATTTTCGTTGAGAGTAATTAAATAAAATGGGGCCTACAGGCAAGAAATTATTGACTACCTACAAGACGATGCGTACTAAGAGAACAAATCGCGTGCCACCGCCCAAGCCATGGGAGCGACTTGTTTAACAACTAGCTGTAATTTTCAAGCATGACGAAGAACTATCGTCTTCCGCCCGTGACTAGAAACTCCAGAAATATAATGAGGCTGAACTACTTGCGTCCGGTGATACAAGCCATCCTGAACTGAAATGCATATTTCCCGTTGATGATGCATTTACTCCCGACTTCAATGCGGACCGTATACACGTGCGTTTACATGCATCAAATGACGCTCTGCCTCACAGCTAATTACAGCACGGGAACTAATAAAGTACGAAATGACCTCATGCTTCTAGTTTAATAGAATACGGAATTATTGAAATCAGCGCTTAATTCCTTGGACTGAAAAACTGCGTTCAGCTGCATAGAACATAGGGAAGTATAATTTTAGGCTTAATTCCATCAACTTTCAAATACGCTTGTGTAGTCAACCCCCTTGTGTTAGAGGACATCGTCTTATGAGAACCTCAACTTATGAGGCTGAAAAATTGGTCTCCGTTATTTAACTGATGCGGTGCTTTATTCAGGTATAACTGGAGCTTTTAGCTATCCCAATACGTTGACGTGTACATAAGATGTATAACTCGAGCATTGACTAACTGCTCCATGTTCTAGAGCGATTCCGGAACGGATGCAACCCGAGAACGAGGTAGCATAGAACAAGGCCAGTGAAGCAGACTGGAGTTATTTATTATCCAGGCGTCGTCACGTTAGGAGTTTCGCTGTAAAAACTGCGGCGTCGTTTCATTAGGGCAATTCTATTCAAGTGGCACTTGAGGAAATCTGCGGTATTCCCAGGTTCGTATCCTGCGGTACATACAATGACGCGACAGCTTTCCTGGGAAGATTGCTTCGCAAATGATGGTTGCGCCGTGTTGAGTGTGGAAGTTGAGAGTTAGTTTGCAGGGATTTGAGGCCTCATACTTCTGTATCAGCATACTGTTCAGAAATGTGCCGCTGAGCTCTTTAAACGTGTTGATGGTTGGAGCTATCGCAATAATCCGGCATTTAGAGCGAGATAATTTAGTAGTCACTTCTCCTGGAAATTATTTCATTCAGTGCTTGCATGGGATTCATTTTCATGATTGAAAAAGTGCTTCGGGAAAATTTTAATTCAACTTTCAACACGAAGAGCATGTAAAACATTCAAGTAGCATTTTACTCTCAGTGTCAACAAGAACATTACATGAGTTAGAAAAGAGATAGAGTTTTCAGACTTTTTGTTGAGCGACACAAGTCCTTAATCAATGGACCGAAAAATGATTTTACGTCATAATTTAAAGGACAGTGACAAAGGCGATGCGGAAAACCACACTTAAAATTGATAAGGTAAATTCGGACAGGATGGTGAGCCCAACCCTGTGAAATGACAGGAAGTTACATATGGGAGAGTGAGGTTACTGCGCACACTCAGAGCTTCAAGCTCGATTGTTGAGATCAATTCGACAGCAATTAATTGACAGATTTTTGTAGCAGTTGCATTTGAACTTTTAGAAGTACGACGGTTACTGTAATGAAATCCCTAGAACTATTATTTTGTTCCTCAGCGTTTTTAGATTTGGAAAATTTCCTTCAATGCACGTGCACGTGTTTTTGCGAAAACCTGACAAGAAATAATCAAAATTCAAAGCACATAACAGCAGGGGATTGAAATTTATGATGTTCAAACCCCTCCTGCACGCACTCATCTCTGTGGGAAATTAGGTGCATTGCAAAAATATGATTACCTGAAAGCGGTTTGGCCAGGACTGGACGCGTTACGAACATGACATACGAGGACGGTGTGCGTCCTACTCGGGCGTTGGAAGCCTGAATTTGGAATTAGAAACTTACGCGACGTCACTGCGAGACTTCGTGTGCCCATGTGCTGTTACAGATTACGTTGAGTGAGCCCAGTGTACGTTGAAGTTCCTCCTTTTCACACAACCTCTGCCGAGTTTTACATGTAGATGTCAAGTACTTCACCAGAAATTTGAAGGTAAATTATACTCTAGTGCTAAAAAAGTCATGCCCTATATTCTTCCGAACTTTGAACATTTTAGACTATTTTTTAATGTGTTCAGATGTTCCAGAAAAACTGGACATGGTAGCATATCAGAAGTGTTGGTCAAGTGTCATAGCAAAAACCTATTTTCAGTGCACACAAATGGTAAACACCTGTATCCAGTGCAAATGAAACTAACCTTTCATTAAAATCAGAGAAATGAAGACCCGAGGAGAACTCCCGACAGCCTATGATTAAGGACGTATCATTGATGTTCATTAATGGGAAAAACCTCGGGACACCGGGACAGTCACCAGTTTAAATATCAGAACGATACCGGGAACAACAGCACGCTGGAAACGAGATGGCAAACCCGGTTCATCTCTTGGAAATTGTGGAAGGCCTAACATTCTGTATGACAGACAAACGCTCATTGAGGATAATGAAAAATAGCACTGAAGGGCGCTGATAAAATCTGCATTGAAGCACGGAGGCGAGTCCTTTACTGCTCTGTTCTGTCAGTTACAGAAAAATAAATTTAACCATAAATCATTACGAATGATTCAATTATAACAAAATATGCTGAAATATTGGAATTAAGTTGTAAGCATTGATCACACGAAGGTAGTTCATTAAATCCTTAATGTCTAATTGTCTCAAAACCTTGACGGTAGACTGCTGCTGTTGCGCTCTCCAAACTTTCATACAACTTCTACCTTTTTCGAGCTTTTCTCATTCCATGATGAAATGTCTAGCTGTTAGTGTTCGGTAGTCGCATTGCTCATACACTGGTGCGATATCGAGTATTTTACTGTTCATCAGGTAGCTATGACTTACGAATGTGTGTACTAACTATTTCGAGAGTTTACTATTACCGCCTCTCTGCGTGATAGTCCAAATTTAACCCCATTCCTGGTGTTGGCTGTCTTTCCCTTAGTTTGTCTCTGCAGTTCTTTCTTCTTGTGTTCCACTGACTAATCATAGCCTATCGTGTTTTGGGTTCCCAATCCGAGTCACTAATTGAAAAAATTTAAGTTTTTGAGACGCATTTTTGGCTTTTGATTCCGCGACATCGTTATCGCCCATTCCAACATAAGAAGGGATCCAGCATACATTAATTGATTTTCTGCTTATACTCGTATGGGCGTCGTGCATATCGCACTATTTCTATTCGACGCACCACAGGATGGTGTGTTCCTCAATTAAGTTCATTAACAACACTAAGAGAGTCGCAGTATAATACGATTTTTGTAAACTGTCATCTTTGATGACATTAAGGGCGAAGTGCAGAGCGTGCATTTTAGCTGAATATACTGAGGCCTCTTTTGAGAGTGCGAACAATGGCATCACATACCGCTGTCACTCCAGTACCTCTCTCACCGTGAGCCTTCTGTGTAAATAGCCCCGTACATATCGTACTTTTCTGTAGCTATTCATTTAAACTGTTGACGTATTTTGTATTCAGGAGCTTCATTTCTGGGGAGTTTTGTATTCACAGTTGGTCTTACCAATGTCCATGTAGGGCAATTAATGTCTGATGGTCTATGTGAAAAGTTTGGTCTGATTGAAGTTTTCCCAAGTTGGATTCTTCGATTAAAATTTACATTCTAATAGGAAATATTGCCCCATTTTCCTGTTTTGAAGTCGATTACTTGGCTTTACTGCATAGTTGAAAGCGAGGTTTCTCTGTTGGCTTCAGACTTTCTAGTAAACGCAGAGTGAAAGATAATTTCGTCTGATGTCGGGGCATTTTTTGGGAAATCACATAGACTGTGTGTTGGGCTAGATTTAATTGCTCCAGTAACGATTCGAAGTTCCATGCATGTAATTATTTCAAGGGGTTTCAAAATTCTTTGGGTTGCCGAGTGATAGATTATATTTATTGATCCATATTTAGGGATTGATCTTATTATGCATCTGTAGATTCTGAGGATCGTGATTTGGTTAGCTACCCAGCTCTGAGCTGCTATCGATTTTAGTAAGTTAGGACTTGCATTTCCTTTTTTATTTACGGTAGTGACATGCTGCTGCCAGTTCAATTTTTCATCAAAGATTTGGCCTAAATTTACAGAAAATTTGCATTTTAAATGGTCTCGTGATTTGAGTTTGAGAGTTGGACTGAGAAAAAATCAGGGTATGGAATGGAAATATATTGCATCACTTTTAGTGGGAAAAAATTTGAACTGTGATATTTAGAGCACTGAGATACATTTATTTATCCCCCAATTGGATTTTTGCAAAGTTGTTAAGAATTTCCGTGTGCCTCTTTTCGGTATTTAATTTGTTTGAACTGTACCGGAGGTATACAAATGGGCGGAGGAGGATGCTGTGTCAGTTACCATATTATTCATTCTTGTGAGAGGATTTAAATTTATCGAAATGACTTTAGCGCACCAAGCTCTGACCGTTTCCGTGCATTGAACTGATCACATTAAGATGACCTTAATGCTAAGGAGATATGCTGCAGAACATCTGTGCATTGCCTCAAACATCTTATGTGATCTGGGGTTCTGTCTTCAAATCGTGCTCTTATTTTAAGGGAGTTTGTTTCATATTTACTTTGTTATGCTAGCCAGAGCCTCTTAACTATTTGGCTTTGTCGGGCCTCAGTATAATTAGAGGTCAAGCTATCTAACTGCAAAAGAGGCCATTTGACCATTGACGTAGGGTCAATAACTTCCTTCCTAATTCAAGCTTGAATGACATTTTACTTTTTTCCTTTCATTATTTTTTCCTCCTTGTAACCTACCCTCCCTTTAAAAGAGGATCCCATGGCTTCACTCGGGAAGAAATTCCTTAGATGAGGTTTATCAAGGTAAGAGAAAATTTGTAAGGTCTAACATAGGAGCTAAACCGAGAATTAATAACTCTGCTCAAATAACTGGATAAAACTTAATTACTGGGTGTAATTTACAAATTGATATTTCTTTTTCCGATAAGAATAACGCAAATACCATTGGGTCCAGTAAGGGTCTCCAATCTCGTCGCTGAGTATTTTTAGTTTTACGCTCCTTCGAATACCTAATTAAACTGGATGATCCTTCCCTTCCGGAGTTACTAATGGATAATAAGATAGTTTACTTTAATAGCTGCCTACAGGTTATTTCAGTGACTAGTGAATTTGAGAATGAAATCAAGTTTCTGATGCTGACTAATAACTTTTATGTGTTGTGTAGCCTCCAGTGATTTCATGAGTCTCATCCAATTTTTCACACTTTTTGGAAAGGCAGCACTGTCCCCAGAGGGCCCCAGTTGAACTCGTTTGGCAAAGACCTCAAGAAAAAACAGGCGGGCATCGCGTCCGATTTCTCTCTAACGGAACCCAATTTTGTTCCCGCTTCGACTAATTTCTAGGACAATTATATTTTTTGAAATTAGTCTCTGGTTTTCTAGAGAAATAAAAATCTTTCAAGACTTGAAAGTGTGTGATTTATTACGGATTCTTTACCGCAACTTTGGAATTTACGTTATTTTCTTATTAGGTTTTGCGTTTTCGTTACATCCAAGATTGCTTTGAGAGTACGTTCGAGTTTTGTTATTCTGTCGTACGTTGTTGGTAATTTGTTTGCAGCTTAGCATCCTTCTGGTTCATTGCATTTGCTCGCTTCTTCGGCGGAGAGTCTATCAAGCACCTAATTAAGTTTTTTCTCTTCAGGGGTCTAGCTTATGGTCACCCCTGATTGTTATTGGGGTCGTCTCGATCATTGGGTTCAGTTTTTTAATATTCTGGTTTTCTTTTTAGTGGGTTGCACTACGTACTTTGGTAGCAGTGTTTGAATCTGTTTTGTCAGGATTTGTTCGTGATTTAGAGCAATTTTTTCATTTCGTGCACATACTCCCCACCTCGAAGTCGGGTTTGAGGTGTTCGCTGACGGTTGCCAGAACCGTTTGAATTTTTTACTTTAAAATCCAGAGTAATTGATTAATTTAGAATAACTTTAACTAAGTAATTTACGGTTAATTTCTTGAAAAATTTGGAGGCCCTGGAAGGGAGGCTTTGTTAAAAATAAATATAAAATGGGACATAAGCTCCAAAGACCAAGAGCCACTGCCCAGCTGAGTCCTACCCAATTAAAGGAATTTGGAAACTATTCAAAATCTCAATTTATTGAAAGTAAACTCATAGATAGGAAAAGAGCAATTGGGTATCGCAACAGTACAACTACGAGAAGGTGCCGGTCAGCTGCGTGTAAGCGGGCAGTCCTGTGTCAATCCTTGACAAGCCAGAATTTTTGGTACCAGAAAAATGTGATAAAAGGAACAGTAAAAATTATTCGTGGTGAAATGAAAGGTTTTTGCTGTGCATAACGGTTTAATTTCATTCACAAAAGGGAATATATGATTGTGTGCATTTCTAGATCTTTAGGGTTTTATTATATTTCTATGCCGATTAAAATAGTAGGAGAGAAAGGTGTCGTCCAAATATTAAGTGCAATAAAAATAATGAACTGGGCCTGGTTTAATTTGTCTTACATATATTTTTTTCATTCAGAAGAGGAAAAATATTTTTTCATTCAGAAGAGGAATTTCTATTTCAATTGTGAGCTTCTCAATAATTCTGTTTGACAGCACATTCGATGACAAAAACGTTTAAAATCATAAAAACTCACTCTTGAATGTACATCACGTGACCTGAAAAATTTCAGCTCGTCATAGCACGAGTTTTTAAACGAATACATCACATTAAAAACTACGTGAATTCCCATTCACATTACTGTAAAATTTTGACCATGTTTAAAAAGTGCAGTTCTATTCTACTTCAAGTGTACTGTAGAATCGAATAAATTGTTCTTTCAATACAATGTGTGAATGTGTTCATAGAGCAATAACTGGTGAGTGCAATACTGGGGAGAGCAATACTTTTGAGTGCAATACTGGTGAGCACACCAAAGATGAATTGGCGTTTCGGGCCTTCAAAACACGGCTCGGACGACGGCGCAAGAAGGTTCGTCAATCTGCGTAAAGAGACAACCTCCTCTCATCAAAACGTACCGAAATATCATCGACGAGCAGATCAAGGTTAAGCTTTCATCGTCGAATCTAGAATGATTTTTCGATAGTTTATACAATTTAAAGGGAGATTTTTTTTCGACAAATCATCGAAAAATCAACCTAGAAATTGTATAAACTGACGAAAAAACACCCTAGATTTAGTTGAGTAATTCCCTATGGAAACTTCGATACTAAGACAATTAATGCCTCCGATCAAGATCCAATAGAAGGCAAGGGTGCTGCAAAATTCCTGTGAAGTGAAATGAACTTCGACCAAACACGAAAACTATGTAAGTATATTAGATTATAAGTTAATTCAAGCCTTCTTAACCGTAACAAAAGCATTCACAAGAGAGAAAGGAGGAAAACCATTTAGTATGGAATTTAGGGAACGGGGAATCTATGCACAAGTGTCCCTCACCGTGCATAGAAACCGCAAGATTGAAAAAAGTTCATGAAACAAAATAAAAGCTGCCAAAAAAATAACTAGGGGCTGAAAAGGAAAGCAGTGAACCGAAAAAGTGCGGTCCTGAAACGGAACCAAAACTATTTGATCAATAGAAAAGCGTACCTAAGCTCATGTCTTCCTCCTGGAAGTAGTAATTCCCATAGCTAAAAGAGTTGTATCATCCTGAGGATACCGTGTAGGTAGATAAAGATGTAAAGTATTTGCATCTCAGCGCTACACCCAATGCTTTAACGACAAAAAGGAGTACACTCTCGTACGATCGGTACATGTGTGTTCCGGTAAAGGGAATGTGTTTGAATTCATTTAAGGCAATACCCATATTATTTACAGGGATGCGCACTAACAGGAGAAAAGGCTTACGCGATGTCGCAATAAGGCCAGGTAAGATCCTTGTGTTAAAATTGACATGTCGCGTCGACGATGAAGCATCCTGAACATCATTGATAATTCGAACCAACTCTTCAAAGCAATGTAAAATCCCCGATATTTTAGAAGAGATTTATACATTTCCCGAGATTCAAGTAGAGATTTGCACATTTTCCGAGATTCAAGTCGAGATTTACACATTTCATGAGATTCAAGTCGAGATTTACACATTTCCCGAGATTCAAGTAGAGATTTACACATTTCCCGAGATTCAAGTCGAGATTCATACATTTCCCGAGATTCAAGTACAGATTTATACATTTCCCGAGATTAAAGTAGAGATTTACACATTTCCCGAGATTCAAGTAGAGATTTACACATTTCCCGAGATTCAAGTAGAGATTTATACATTTCCCGAGATTCAAGTAGAGATTTAGACATTTCCCGAGATTCAAGTAGAGATTTAGACATTTCCCGAGATTCAAGTAGAGATTTACACATTTCCCGAGATTCAAGTAGAGATTTACACATTTCCCGAGATTCAAGTAGAGATATATACATTTCCCGAGGTTCAAGTCGAGATTCATACATTCCGGAGATTCAGGTATTCGCATATCAACTTCCCAGTTATAGCAAAATACTGCTATTTACAAAGGCAGTAGGCGCAACAACGCTTACCATCTCCGGGCGCAGGCTCAGAAAGGCACCCCTTCTCCGTGCAGGCAGCGCGACCGTCGTGACACGAGCACCAGTTGCAGTCGTCCCTCCAGCGGGCACCGTCCTCGCACACCGGCGTGTCGTTCAGCTTCTCTGTGATCACTGCACGACAGTTACACTCCGTTGTGAAATATGATAGTCACTGTTAGAATCCCAAGCTGTTCTGTTGTGAGGTGGGGTGTGGGATTTTGTTGATTCTTTTTGTGATCTCACCTTATTGGGAATGGGATTTCGTTGACCCAGTTGCGTAATTACATGCGTCTGAAAATTGTGAAATAGGATTTCGTTGGTCCCTGTGATAATTATACCAAATTCAAAAATCAGTTTCGACTCCTATGCAGGATGTGTGTTTAAATAAGTCACCAGTGCACACAATTGAATTGTGCAGTCTAACATCATAGTCTTTTGAACGCAAGTTTGCTGAATTTTTAACGGATACACTACGACGCAAGGAACATGAATTCAATACCTTGAAAATGCTCGTATTTTCTTAAGAATCTTACAAATTATTTGTGTTGTTCTTATGCTTTCAATATCCCATTCAAGTGCATTCACATTATATCTGATTCACAAAAAAACAAATTGTTTTTTTTTTGGACTAATTGAGGGACATAGTTCGGCAGGCTTAAAAATGAGAGCGAATTGTACAAGCATCGGAGGAACGCAACGCGTCACACGCTGACGCAGTCTCAACACTTAAACAACACAACGCACCTCACTTCATGGAGCCACGTACTCCCTATAGTGCCACACGACACGCGTACCATCACTAGAGGCACATGACGCGAAAGAGGTTTGAGAGACAACCTCCCATACACTTTCTTGCATGACTGCCAACAGTACAACACGTCACACGAACCAAAACCAACTGGCACAAGACAAGAAGTAAATTAGAAACAACACATACAAGCTCGTTGCCTGACAGCGTTCGTTTACTGACGTGGGGGACAAGCGCGTCTGGTGCAGAGGGCCCTGCCGGTCTCAGAGCAGCGGCACCAGTTGCAGCCATCGCGCCAACGTCCTCCAGTCGCTTCACATTCGGGCTCACTCGCTGCAGCGGGAACAAAAACTCTCATGGCTTTGTGCATCGCTTCAGTTAAGCTCACGCGAGACGATATCAGTATTTATATTCAAATACTGTATAATAAACACCAAAATGAAAACGCCACTACAACGGATGCAGACTCTTACTCTACGGTTGAGAGTGTCGAGATATTGGTGAACTTCCCTGGGGGAAGAACTTCAGCAAACGCCCTGGGATTTGAAATCACGACCTTTCGTACGATTCTATACACAAAACAATCTCGAATAACAAGTGCTTTTGACGTTGTAGTCTTTAGCTAGTGTTTGCCCTTAGCAGCACTATAGTTCTTTAAAGTACACTAACAGGGACAGACTTAACCAGTATACTTGTGTGAGTGCAGTACAAGAGCCCTAAATATCTTCGATAATCGCCAAGTCCCAAAAATGCACTGAAGAACAACACCCTTCAGAACAGCCCCATTTGTTTCAAATTGCCTTTTTGTCTAGTCACACTTACTGTCACTAAATATCTTCTAGACGCCCAAAAATGCGCTAAGTCCCCAAAATACGCTGAGGAACAATACTCTTCAGCATAGCCCCAGTCATGCCAAATTACCCTTTGTCTACATAAGTGCACTCACCGTCAGCAGCGGAGATGCTGCGTCCGGCCGCAACGGCGACCTGCGATGAAGCCCTCTCGGTAGCCCATCCTACAACAGGCGTACCGGGATGGTCACATTAACATTTTGACTGCAACCTGACCAACCGGTGGTCACTGAGGCGATTTTCTTAATGCTACTCACCAACCAGCAGTCACAAATTCAATTTTCATATGTACTTGATGAAAACTAATTAAGGCGCGATCTATTTAGTATTCGTTATTTTCAAAATATATCTGTAAAATTAAATCTAATTCGAGTTTAATACTGAACTTTGGTTTAACCCGCCGCAGTTGATATGTTAATGTCATTGGCATGCTTCGATGAACCTTTTGATTCATTCAAGGCGCAAGCAATAGATGTGGGCCGAGATATTAATTGGCTTTTCTAGAGCAAAAACACGACCTCATGGAGGAGAGCAAGCCACTTGCAAACAGTGTTAACATTTTATAATGATGCTTTCTACAGAACCATCAGTAGCTGGAGTTTAGAATTGAGTCGTACGTTTTTCTGTTGCACTTAAAAAGACAGCGATACTCCAATATCTCAAACAGGGTTCGCACAACTGAACGAATAGGAGACAAAATTTACTAGTTTTCTGTGACAAAATGAATTTACAATTTACTGATGACAATGAGACATGAAAAACGAGAATTCCTTCAATCAAAAACAGAAAGAAGGGATGCTTCATCGAACATCCACACTCATACGAACATCTCACTAGCGCATACTGCCAATCGCACAGTCTGGACCCACAACATACTCGGGAGGCAAGCGCGTCTGGTGCAGACGCCCACGCCGTTGATGCAGCTGCACCAGTTGCAGTTGTCCTGCATCCAGCGGCTGCCGTCTTCACACTGGGGCGCAGACCTGGTTTCTGATAAAAAAAAATCGATGTCATTAGCACTGCATTGTAGGTGTGTCAAACTAATGAAGAGGTGGCAAAAAAAGCCACTCCATGAACGTAGATTAGTTGATATTTTACAAGTCAAGCTTTCCTTGTAGCAAAGATACGCACTGTCTCGTGTGTTCTAAATGCGTATTAGTGCGTTCGCAGGGTTTGTCAATTACGGAGCGAATATATTTCGATTAGGTTTCCAGGCATTTCAAGGCACCTGTTCTTCATATGTATCTTCGAGAATCTCTACAAGATTAATTAAGGCAAAAATAGTAATAGGAATTACGGCAAAAATTGAAATTTTGCAGCATTTCATGACAAATTCCATCAATTTGAACTTAATAACTAGTACTACAAACTAATTTCGCGTTAGAGTTCAAGAAATACACTCCAAGTCTAATTTTAAGTACCACCATTTTTCAACAGCACGCTGGAACTTCTAAACAGGGAGTTTGCTGCTGTACGCTGGTCTCCCTGAAAAAGTAGGCAAGCGAGCAATCAAACACAAGATACACACCTCGCCCGATGCAGAACTTGAGAGTGCAGGCAGCACGGCCCTTTATGCACCAGCAGTGGTTGCAGTCCTGGAACCACACAGACCCGTCCGTGCACACGTCTGTCTCGGCCCCTGCAAAGTAACGCAAACCTCATTTATCATGTAACCTTTGTTGATGGTTCCGTTTTATAACAACGATTTGGGTGTAATTCCAATGGGTTAGTAAGTGACCTAGGAGAGAGGGGGAAAAGCTTGGTTTGAAATACAAAGCCATTGAGTAGGTGTTAAATCCACTTAAAAATGGCAAGTCGCCCCAGCATTTTGGATGGCTTCCGAGTTGCGCTCTCGCTAGTCAAAACTGCGTTGCCTTCACCCAGGACATTAGGGTTGAATTTAGCTAGTGCGGTCTAGGGGGCATTTTTGCGCAGCTGTTGCGCAGCGCCGACGAAGCAAGCCACCTGTATGGTTCTTGGAATAGTTGACAGCCTGCCTCGATTTTGGTTAAGGTTACGTTCTCTTGGATGTTGCATAGCAAAGTCAACTGGGCAAATAGCTCTCCCATGTCCACTTAGAACTTAAGCCCCTTTTGCCGTTACGACTTAAATTGTTTCTAAGACTAACGCCCTTGAAGACACAACGGATGAAACGATGCCTCGTCAAGTACGAGACGACACTGCAGTCTACAATCAATTAAAATTTCACGTAATTTACTCTAGTGTTCTGTGACGGCCGTATGCGGCACAAACAGCGGAAGTTGTGACCTGTATTTTAGTTCAGCGCTAACGGGGTTCTTCCACGTATTGATAACGCAATTTTAAGATGCGTGATCTACTTAAAACACTTTTCCAAGAAACATTGGTGCCCCAATCTGAATTCTGCGCCACATGAAGTTTCTCGATTTAAGATATCCGGCTCGATAATTACAAAGATTCCAATCTATACTACAATAAAAGGGGTTTCTGTTTGTCTGTCCGAAGCCAGCCGAAAGTGTGTGATGAGCGTATCTGTGATACACGCTTCATCAACTCCACAATTTCCAGTGTATTAATCCATCAGATTCGGGTAGGAATGAATATCACTTGAATTCTTCAGAAATAGAAACGTATGTCATGTGATTTGTCGAACACTATTAAACATATTTGACGGGCCGTGTGCACTCGGCCTCATCAACTCTCGAGAAATTTAATTTTCTTCTTTTTAACGGCCTTTCTTTCATTTCGTCTTCTTTCTTATTTAGAAAAAAGGATGAGGACCAGTTGAGTAGAAAAGAATACCCGTGCGTTTTCCGTAGCTAAGCCGAAGTTCGTTCTGCATGTTCTATCCTTGAAGCTGTGCAGCAAAGCAGGTCAAACCAAATATTTCAGTTGAATACAATAATGTAATATAAAAATCCTCATCATCGTTTATATTTATCGATAATTTTGTTCAACGTCAAAATATTTCACACCCCCAATGAAATTTTTCATGGTTTCAGCTGCCCTGTTCAAAGACGGCTACAATAATAAATGCTCAGGCAAAAAGTGAGGCTGAATAAAATGTAAACTGTATCAAATCAACGCACAAATGAGGCCCTGACTGCTCTTTAGAACATTAAATGAAAAAAAATAATAGTTTCACTTATACCTTGACGCCGCCAGGTGATGTTTCATAGCCACGACTAAGATTTAATAAGCATTTCAAAGGAAGTTAGTGCTTCAGATGACTCAAATGATATGGTGACACTTCATTAGGAACTCATCTGCTCTCGGATAAGTACAACATTAGAGTCACCAGGTGACTAACCAATCACAAATTCAAATCAAATACCGTTTATTTTCTTCTCACGCACACAATCGAGAGGTTCAGCTTCACCCTTCAAATATTATCTGATGGCGAACGATGAACAGCTCTTCGCCTCTCATACTAATTCAGCATTAAAGCGAAACAGCGAATAACCTGAATTAACGCAGACATTACGTTTGCTTGGAGTAAAGCATTAAAGTTAGTTTAAAACTCAGTTCCAATACAAAAATATTTCCACAGAGGAAAGCGAAGAGATCATGTAGTTGGGAATAAGGAAAACGCAGAATTTATGTACAAGGTGTGTCCACACCCACTATGCCTAGAGACAGTAAGTTGAGAAGGAAGAGGAAAGAAAGACAAATAATAGGATGGCTGACTCTGTCTCAAAGAAGTGAAGTGAGGGCGAAAGAGAAGTCCCAATGACCTATGTTTAGCTGAGGCAGCCCAATAGTACCTCTTGGGAACGCCAGTCCCCACAGCAGAGAATAGACAAACCTGACTACGCCTCCTCAGGGGAGAAACTTCATCATTGCTGAACATCCTTCGACGGAGGAGAAAAATATGTTTTTAAGAACCTATATGGGGAACTTTCGTAGTTTACGCGTAGTGAGACATCCATAGATAAGAACGCAAAATAATGCTAGTTGGATCTAACCGTACCAGGCAAATTCTGGTAGTATAGGAGAGTTTAGTCATTGCTTTACGTTTAGGAGCCATTGGCTTAGTGTTCTCAGCTCACTAAGTGTCACGAGGTCAAGTCGGTGTCCAGGAGAAATATTTTAAAAATACCTGTGGCGTAATACAGGCATGGGTGTTTTGTACATACTTGTGGACGAGGGATTAGATTAAATCACAAGTTAGTTTAAGCCACCCTACTCGCAACGAAGGTGTTCCCCCAAAGAGAGGAAGGCTTCATTTAGTTTGGAATCGAGGAAACTATAGGAAGCTAAGCACAATGTATGTTCTCACACCTTCCGGACAGAAGCAGCAAAATTGAAAAAAGGATACGAAACAAGATAAAATTTGGAGAAGCAAGTAACGTGCTGTAAAAGGAACACGTACGAGTGAACCGTAAAAAAGATAAAAGAGACAAAAAAAACATTTCAGCAAGATATCACCTAACTTTCAGCTCAGTACACCACATTTTCATCTAGGGAGACCTAATTCCCGCAAGCACAATAGCTGCATCCCTCTCGGAGGAGTGATGAACGAGTACAAAAATTTTTCGAGAAGTATTTTACACTTGAACAAAGTGAACACGAGTACCGAGCACAAAAATTTATAGCTACAATGTCTTTCCTAGTTTTAAAATCAAAACAGATAGTGCAGGTGTGCAAGTTTGTGGGTAGGTACGATTGCAGTAAGGCCATCCTTTCGCATTCATTGGAGATCGTAACAGTATCATAATACGACTCGTGCAGCGATTAATCTATAC
Organism: Platorchestia sp. MABIK; assembly: GCA_014220935.1. NCBI lineage: Eukaryota > Metazoa > Arthropoda > Malacostraca > Amphipoda > Talitridae > Platorchestia > Platorchestia sp. MABIK. The sequence goes on from JACJUY010002767.1 coordinate 40,919, forward strand.
TGCCGGCGTGTTTGGGAGCAGCGTCGATGGGTTGCTAAGCGGAGTGTGAGGGCTCACAAGGACTCCTCTGTGCAAACAGAAACATTAGCTTTGCTCGACACAAATGTAAGCTCGGTGCTCCACTGTGTGCACACTCTGTACGCAAAATGCCGAATCACACACGAACAAATGAGATTGAAATGAAAGCATGTGTCTTTTCGAAGTGGAGAACAAGTCTGGGACTTCGACCTGTTAATATAACAATAGCAAACACGTTTCCATCTATTATACGGGAAATTTTAACCGCCAGTGTCAGCCTAATTTACAGCTGACACGGATTCAGTACCTCAATAAAGAAGTAACACTTATTTTCGTCACACTTTTATAACATAGGTTTTCATAAATTTTTCAGATTACTTATGACAGTGCATAGTTCATCGTTTCTAAAGGAGGATTGATAAATAATACTATTTCTAGAAGTGATAAATAATACTATTTTAATTTTCTCACAATAATCATTCGTTCAGTTTTGACGCTCTCAGTGAGACTGTTCAGGTTTAGTACGCGTGGCACCGCAATAAAGAAGTTTCCATTGAGCAAACTTAACTTCTCAAGAGAAAAGAAGTGAGAAGCAAAACTACGTGAAAATGTAAGCACCATTAGGACAAGACATTAGGGATAAGAGTATATTATAAGTTCGTTTAAGAACATAATATATTTCTATTTAAAAAAAGAGAGGAAAGACGAAGGTACCATTTAGTTTGGGTTTCAGAAAGCGGAAAACCTACGAACAAGATGTGCTCCCAAACAAGATATCCTGCATTTACAAATAGCAAGTTTGGAAAGGAAGAACAGATAAAGAAGAGAC
>JACJUY010002767.1:47606-70965 GCA_014220935.1 Platorchestia sp. MABIK
GTATTTCAATGTAAGTGCTCATTAATAGAAGTGTTTTCAACAATGCATCGTCACTGGTATTACATTTTTTAAAATTATATTTAAACGATTTATGAAACCTTGATTACCGCATCAAAGCAAAGGCCGTTTTTTATTGTTTTCTCTCAATAATTTGTTAATAATAAAATGGCTCAAATGAACCTTCCATCATAAAACAACTTGACAACTTTTAGGTCAAACTGAATGAGAAGAAAAAGTGAACTATTTGTACTGTCATTCGCAAAAATTTTGGACCTTTTTTCTATTTTGAGTCCTCCAATCCTAAAATTACACCCCGCTTTACAGGAATATATCCCATAAACCGAGGCAAATTTCTGATTATGGGTGAAATAAATTTTAAAAAATCTTCATACTCTACATACATAGTAACATTACTATAAATTTTCAGAGAATTATTCCACTTCACAATTTTTTTTACTACCTCGAGGTAAATTTTACTACTTTTTACTACTTTTTTTACTACTTTTCAAATTTTACTACTTTTTACTACTTTTTACTACTTTACTACCTAGTAGACACCCTGAAATATCTTCCTTTTGTGCCTGTGTGTGATTGCTGTCTAACGGCACAAGACTTGGGGACAATCCAAGAACCACTCGACTCATTTGTGTTGTCACTTTCTATTTTCGAACACAAATTTCATTTATATTACAAATGAGAGAGCAAACACATTTATACTAAATAGCTCTGACTATCCAAGAAATTTCCAATTTTTTCAGGCACTGCAGAAGGAAGCTTTAGATTTAAAAGAAATTACTAGGTCTGCTTCAGGTAATACAGCAGAATTTAGATTTCAAGAGGATTAATGAAGTCTTACAGTAAATTGCAGTAGGCTTTAAACCTAGAGAATATCACAAGACCTCACCTTGCACAGCAGCAGGTTCTAGGTCCAAGGAAGTTTGGTAGTGGTGTATGGGCAGGAGCATGAGGTGATCAGAGACCAATCCACCTTTGGCGAGAGCGAGGTAGCAGTGCTCGCCTACACTCACAATCAGATGCTTTTCTACTTTTTCACTGCTAAGACAGAACCAGCAGGGGCCTGAAAAACATTCAAACACAACGTTAATAACTCAGCCAACAGTAAAACTAAAACAACACAGTATGCTAGAATCCCTATATGAGTTACCATCGCTTCAAAATACAATGACGTTAGTTTCTAAAATATGTTACACTAAAAGTAGACATTTTAGATATCTGCTAAATTAATTAAAATGACTCATTCTCAATCGCAATACTTCAGAATAGTACACTAGGAGGTTACAATACTAGCTGATAACTATACAACACTCCCAGCAAACTGACAAAAACAAAGAAAATGTGCAACGAACAACATCACAGCCATATTCCTGAATGTGAGCAAGTGACGCTCGGCCGTGAACTTTCCTCTATACTGACTCTAAATATATCAAATGTGTCACACACTAATGTGGCTGATTCAAATACATTGCTGACATGACCGTAAGCCACAACTGGTCACCTGTTGGTTGAGGTGGACCTCGTTTCTGCCTCTTGACATCGTGCGTCTCGTCCAACGTTCTTTTATTTCCTTTACTGCCCGCAGCTCCCCCACCGTAAAAGAACTTGTTCATTTCCGGCTTATCCTGGAGACGTAAAAGACGTCAGTGTACGTACTTGAATATTTCAGTCGTAGTTTCACAATAAATATTCAACTGACGTTTTAAAATCATATCAGTTCAATATTAGACGCTTGAAGGCTAGCAAAAAAAAAGCAGGCACCAGTTTTTATTACGATCAAGTAACAATTATTGTAGGATAAAGCGGAGAAAGAAATGGCATTACAGAAGAAATTATACTCTCTAAACCAGTTGCTTAACAAGTCAAAAACTTAACACAGGAAAACAAGCAACGGATTTATCCTTTTTATCCAACACAGTTTATGTTGCTCAGGCAATTCAAATGTAAATAAAAGTGCTCACACCAAAACTTCTAATGCAAATAAAAATACAGTAAGGATATTCAACTGAATCTGACATGTCATATTATACCAATATGTGAACGATAAACATGTCATGTGAGGAATATAAAAGAAAAAAGAAGAACCTAGCTATTTCCTCATGACAGGGCAGCAACCATGCATCACAACCTTAAGTAATAACTCCACACACACACTCAAATTGGGTGTGAATACTTTCCTCACAAATTCAGAAGACTAAAGATGATTGAGCTATTTCAATCTATAGAAACAGATAAACAGGACAATTTCGTAAGGAAAAATGGCACAAATACTTTGTGAAACCAGCTAAAAATGGCACATCGCCAAGAATTTGACTCTTACATATACCTAAACCCAAACATTTTGAATGAATGGTAAGTAAATGAAGAATTTAAAATACTTTATTTCTTCTGCTTTTATGTGGACACTTGGGTCTGGATTGAGTTTTATAGCGATGTAGCCTGAACGATGGCCGAGGATCACCCAGTAAGAGTACAATAACCAGCAACTTTTCTGTAGATTAGATTAGATATTAATTTTGGCCACCCAACTGCAACAAAGATGCTCCAAAGACAGGAAGGCACCATCCAGTGTAGAATTAAGGGAAGTCGGAATCTATGCAAATGGTGCATAGAAACAGTAAGTTGGGAAAGAAGTTCGTGAAACAAGATAAAAGTTGAAGAAAGTAGTAGGTGCTAAAAAAAACAGGACAGTGTCGAACCAAAAATAGATGGTCCTGAACATAACAACGAATATTTGTTTCAACAATAAGAAGGCCTCCCTAACTCTAAGCTCGGGCTTTACCATGTAAATCAGGCTTGGCGGTCTGCTTCAATCAAGCGTTTACGTGCGCAAACGGCGTAGTCATCACATTGGGTGGAGTGTCCTTGTAAGAAAGATGTCAACATTGAAATTTCGATTGCTTAAACCATCTTGATTATTTTGCTGCTTTACTGTTAGCTATATTCTCTTCTTCAGATTCCGGAGCGCCTGACTATTCTCGATTAGAATTGTTTCTGTCCAAAACCTCGATGTCGGCAACATTCTTCTTCGGGCTTTGAAAAATTCATTTCGATATCTGAAAATTCTAAATTGGGGGTGCAAGCTTTCTTAACTTTCAATTGCGGGGCAAGCTTTCCAGTCCAGTAAATTTCTAGAAAGGGAAAATTGACGAAATGTATAGCTAAGGCGACCTAAAAGTTTCTCGCCAGGCAGCGCCAGTTCCCATAGCATAGGATGGCTGAACGTTAGCTTGTGTCCTGTGTCTTATGAAGGGTATGCAGCACATGAGAGAGTTCTTACATATGCAAGGTTGTAACAAGCAAAATGATACACTTTGAATGGATTGAAAATTTCTTTAATGTCAACGTATTTATCCATTCAAGTTGGCACCATATTAACAAATATCTCACTCTGTTGAACCTCGAAATTTTTAGATCTATTCCGATTTGTTAAAGAATCCAACGCTTCAAATACTTCAAATATGTATTTCATAGTTGAATACTGCATTTAAGAAGCTCAAAATGATTAAGTGTCCCTCAAGAGCAGCAACATCGAACGAAGTGGAGGATAACACAAAATATCAAGTCGAAGGTCAGACATCGTTTTCACAGAAGCCAAACAATTGTACTTACCGGTGTTCAACTGCATGGTCCAAAAATCCTTCAAGTTTCGATTAGATTTCATTTGATTTTCATGCACACACTCAATTTTCTTGAAAATTGAGTGAGACTCCATTTTAGTTCAAGAAAAAACTATCCAGTTTATTTACAAAGCAATGACTCTCAAGGGCCAAGAGACGGTTGTGGTCACGAGTTGTGATGCAAGGTTTCAACTACAGTTCTGGAATTTAAGTTAACCAAAATGTACGAGTCCTAGGTCTATGATTGATTGCGGTCTACCCTCATTTCACTTCAAGACTGTAACTCTCAACAAAAGAATTGAAATGACTAACACCATTCTGACATTAATCACACCATTGCAAAATGCTGCCTTGATTTCCTGAAATACTTCCATAATAGAATCCTTCACTATCTAAGAGAATCATTGAATGATGGAAAATAATTGATGACCCTTCATCGAATTAATTTTCGCGAAGGATAAAAGTAACAAGATATGAAAAAATTTCATGGAAAGAAGGGAAACAAGAATAAATGAAAGTCACTTATAGAGGAAGGAAGTTACTTTGTTGCGTGGTAAGGTAACAAATCAGAGCAAAATAACGATTTCATAAGGTAAGTTATCAAACTGAGTTGATTTTAAAAAAAACTTTGAAGAAGCAGAAGGCAATACTGACTCACCTCAAAGTCTAAAGAGAGAGATGCTCCAGAGTAAGGCAGCTCGGTCACATCAGGAGGCTGAGCCACGAGCTCGGCAGGGCTGCAGTGCAGGGCTGGGGTCAGGGAGAAGGCATACAGCCACTTGCTCTTACGGCTGTTGTTTACGCTGGCCAAGCATAGGAAGCGAGTCACATGACGAGCCGCTTCTTGTAACACACGGTGATTCCTGCAATGAGTTACACAACATAAATTTCTAGTGGGGGGGACAATCACTTCAAGAAATGGAACTAAGGACTTCGTGAGACTTACCGAACACTTTCTAGCACCAAATGCAAGTAGTGAATTATAAACTAATTATGCAGATCCACGATTTTAACAGACCAAATTCTAAATAGATAAACTTCTATACCTCTGATTTTTCTCTTGGATTCCCCCTGCACACTAACGCTCATACTTGGCTTTGAATGACCTGGAGTGTGTAAGTGCCATCCCCAGACAACGCAGCTGGGAATGCTTTTATTTAGAACTAAAATGCTGACCCTCTATATATCATCCAAATTTCTGAACTTAAAAGCTTAAAAACATCAGAAATAAATTTGTTATCTTATGGTTTTAAAACAACAGTTACACATGTATAAAACAAAAGAAAAAGATGCTGACTCCAATCACATTTGACACAAAAAATTAAAAAATACATTCACTACATGATTACCAGTGATGTCAAGCCTTTTAGCAGTAGATTAGAATTTCACTGGCAAAGCTTGAGTATACAAACGACAAGGCAAGCTTCGAGAGTAGAAATGAACAGCTTGAACAGACGTAGAGCAGTCCCTACCTACCACTCCATCATCTTGTGTTTTCAAAATGAAGAATTTTGAAAGATGGTTGAAATTCATACACTACAAACAGTTTTATTGTAAAATTTATCATTTAGTTTTAAACTTCTCAACCACAGTAAATGTGATCTCAAGAGTAAAAAGGGACTATTTAGTACGGACTGTAGATAAGATTTTAACTTTAGAAAACAGGGAAACCTATACCCAAGGCGTGTTCCCACATAAGACATCCAGCGTATAGACACAGTAAGTTAAAAAGTTTATAAAACAAAATAAAAATTGAAGAAGTCAGAAGTGTTGAAAAAGACAGCAGTGAACCAAAAAAAGATGGACAATAACAAAACAAAAACTCCATTCCAACACACGGAAGGAGTTCAGGAGCATTAATTCCCGCTGATGCAATAGTTGTATCCACCTGAAGGGACCACATCAAGAGATACTCCAATAACTTTCTGTAATGCAAAGCGTGCAGCGTGATGACTGTAAATTGGAGTAAAAATTCATCTACAATTCAAAGCTCACCGTGTAATTTGGTAGAGCTATTTCCAGTTAGTATGGGAAGTGGCAGAAATAATACAAGATATACAATAAGCCAAAAAATTAATGCCGCATATGAGAATAAAATATATTTATTCTAAATTGAACGACGATCACGAAAAGACAACCTAGGCTTTGCCTGAAGGACGCTGAAAAACTTCTTTCTTGGAACAAGCTTATGGGCGAGCGTAAAATTAAAACAACCAGAACAGAGTTCAGCTTTTTGGTCCTTGTTGTGAAGCCACATCATACGCTTGCTTGGTGTCACAAATCTGGGCTGTGAAATCGAAAACAAAAATGATTTATATGAAGTTAGTGTAGATATGATCCTCTGCAGCCGTGGTCACAAGTCAGACCCATTGTGTAGTTTATCGTTTTGTGAGTATAAATATACTCGAAGCAATGTTAGATGCGCATTTGGTCCGCATCCCACTCTGTAACGACATCCACTACCAGTAAACTGAGCAGCGTGAGGAACGTATACCTATCCCACCAGCAGACAATCCAGTGGCTCGGTTCGGGAACAACACACCATCACGCTGTCATGATTCCCCACGCCAACGTAGTGGGACACATTCTGGCCAGCCGGGTCGCCTCACGAAAAACGAGGGAGATTTTTCCTAAATAGTGTGCCCTAAACTGGAGCGTGCATCCACCTACTTCTTCCCCATTCTTCGTTTTTAAGCCCCTTCGAGTTTCATGGAAAAAGCAAAATACAGCTGGGCATCCAGTGGTGGGTGGACATTGAACGGAGACAGTTTGGTGACAGGTCTGTAGAGAGTTAGGCTTCATTGGATTTGCAAATCATACTACGCACAAAATTTCATTGTGCTTGGCTTAAAATCTTGATTTCTGTAATGACAAACTTTATCCCGACTTGACCTTCAAGATGAGTTTTTCTGGGCATGCCGTCAATGAATCGAATCCACTAGTGCGCTTGTTTCCTCTGCACAACAATCGTCAATTACTCATGAATTCAATTTGACCCTAAAATCGGAGCCTTCGCCAAATGATTATGGTCAGGCCTCAAAATTTATACTGCATTCTGGTTTCAGTTTGATCGGAAGTGTTCGATTGGTCTCACGTTGAGTTCAGTGCGTGCTCCTTTCTCTGTACTCGCATCACAGTCTATCAGTAAATTACTCATGTTGCCCACAAATTCAAATCCTCAAGATTGTACACGGACACGACCATGACAACTCACATGGCATTTGATACTGGTCAGCCTTGATTGAAATTCAGAAATTCAGTTATTTGATGATCATAATGCTCATTCATTTCAACAAGATCTCTTTCTTTGGTGACTGCACGACTTAATTATTCTAAGCACTCAATTATTGCTGCGAAAACGGGTAGTATTGATGTAAGTAAAACAATCACACGGAGATGGCAAGAATAAACGTGAAGAAAAAATCTCATTTTAATGAACCACAGAATATGAGATATTATTATTATTAGATTACTAGTTCGTTAAAGCCTCCCTATTCCAACAAATGCGATCCAAAAAGAGGAAGGAAGAAAGCACCATTTAGCATGGAGTTAAGGGAATGCGGAATCTATGAAGAAAGGGCATAGAAACAGTAAGTTGAGAAAGAAGATTACAAAACAAGATCAAAACAAAACAAGTTGAAGAAGAAAGTAGTAGGTGCTGAAAAAACAAGACAACGGTGAACCAAAAAAAAGATGGTGTTTAACATAACAAAAGCATTTCATTTCAACAAAAAAAAAACGCCTACCTCTCAGCTCAGGCCCTCTCATTTTACCCCTGGGAGTGCTAATTCCCATAGGTACAATAGTTGTATCCCCCTGAGGGGTTAATGTACCACGATCATTCAAAACTTTGGTAAACCATGAGGCTCTTGAAACTCCTTGCTATATTGATAAAACTATCTATGAACCACAAAATACAAACTACACAAGTAGCTGCCATACATTGAAACCTGATATCAAAGTCAAACACATGTCGTTCAGCTGATTAGCAAATATTCAGTTTTTCTAACGTCACTAATGCTTAGCAATGAGGGTTAAAACCACCCACCAAAAAGATATTAATCTATATAATCTCCATCAATTTTGAGGTTTCCTCAAAATCATCATTACTGCAGGGCACAAGTAAGATCCATAGCAATAGAGGCAAACATTCTGGCCCAATGTTACAATGTATCATGCTGTTCTCACTCTGCACACTTTGAGCAACTTCATTACATCAACACACAAATGTGTTAAACTCGTGATATGAGCTAAGTTTAGTTCAGATTCGAGTGCATACACTGGACATTTTCCTGACACTTCTAACTTGGCGAAGATTTGCGCCCCATCAGTTGCATCAACTTACCTGTAAGGCAAGCGCTCATAGAAGATTTCTGGTGTAGTTGAAAAATGGTAGCGAGGCCGGACATTCAAAGCAAGATGAGAGACCAGCTCACAAGAATCATCCTCCAAATTTGCCTGCAAAAAAATCGAATCTTGCAAATGAACTTTCAACTTTACTAGCATTAAAAATTTAACTCACATGTTTCTTTCACAAATCAAGCACGAAACAATGGAAAAACATTAGTGTACCAAATAAATAGAGAAACAAAAAAAATTTCCATGTAAAGTGAAGACTTGCACACATGAATGAAAAACAGAAAAATATGTGAAAATTGAAAATGCATTAAAATGTGATCAATAGTCACAGAAAATTGAAGAAACATTCCTCACAATAGTAAATGTTTTCAACTCCCCATTTGTATTAACAAGTAAAATTTCATAAAATATTTCAATAATTAGGAGAAAGTATCATACAAAAGCGAAATTAAAACTAAAGTTAAATGAAATCTTCACGTAAAGTCACCACCTAGTTCAACTTTTATACTGTAAATTGACTACCATGCATCCGTCTCGAAGCCTCGCATACATATCAATGCAAACCTACTGTCACAGTGGCAACAACTTTGACCACAACGTGAACCACCGGTGGCCACGGATAAGATTTTCATCATACTGCTGACCGACCAGTAGTCACAAACCTAATTTAATTTTTATAAATCCTTAATTAAAGGTAATTGATTGGTTATAAGAATGTTTTAGCCTCCCTTTACCACAACAAAGATGTTCAAATAGAGGAAGGATGGAGCACCATTTTGTATTGAGTTCAGGGAATGCAGAATCTACACACAAGGTGCATAAAAACAGTAAGCTAAGAAGAAGTTCATAAAACAAGATAAAAGTTAAAGAAGAAAGTCAGAGGTGCTGAAAAACAGGACAGCACAGTGAACCGAAAAAAGATGGATTTTAACAAAACAAAAAACCTATTCTATTTCAACAAAAAGAAGGCCTACCCACCCATAAGCTCAGGACCTCACATCATCCCCCTGTGAGCGCCAATTACCATAGATACAATAGTTGTATCCCCCTGAGGGGATTACAGCTAAATGAAGAGAAGATTCAGTTAATGTTTGCTATTTTCAAAATTGCTTACAACAATTGACTTTAAATTAGAGTTGAATATTGAACTTCAGTTTAACCAACTGCGGTCCAAGTGTAAATAGTTGAATGAAAAAGCGTGAAATAGACCATTTTCTTTTACTAAAATAAGAAGTTCAATACAAAGACATGAATGATACATGATACAAGTATTGAATAATTTCCGTGAAATGAATAAAAAAATCATTACTCACTAACTCAGCTACCGCATGAAACACCACAAACATACTAGACATTTGTGCGTCTCAAGAGCTCCCATAAAGAAGGGGGAAGATGTGAAGTCCCGAGGCGAAGGTTGGGTATGCTTGTTTTTGGTTAAAATAGAATTAGAATTTTATCTGGTCATGAACACTCTTATTTTTCGCTCCACTGCTGACTTTTTTCCACCACCTATTACTTTCTTCATTGACTTTTATCTTGTTTCAAAAAATTTTCTCGATTTTGCTGTTCCTACGCATGGGGACACCTTGTACATTAACTCCCATTTTTTTTATTTCATACTCTATAGCGCCTTCCTCTTTCCGCCCTTAAAACACCTTTAATGTGATTGAAGAGGGATAAACTAACTCATTATCTAATTCATCCATACATTTGTGAAACAAGAACCTACGTAACTCAGTAAATAATTGCACGGTCAGCTCCAAATAAGCCCCAGTTACAGAAAGTTTCCAGAAACAAATCCAGCTATAGGTTTCAGAATCTTCTGCAAAGCATATTCTTCAGCTTTATTCAAAATGAATTGTAAAATGAAAGATTTCTACCCAATTTATAGCACCATATTCCCTAGTTGATTCAATTATTCGTAAATTAAAGGAATGTGGTACAATCACCCGCGTACTATTTCACGTACAACACAGAAGATCAGTGTTTGTACACATTTAAATGTGACAGGCAGAGAAGGCCAATAACTCCATAAGAGTTTGAAATTGATATCAATGTCTTGGGTATTGAAGGTGGAGAGCCACCCGTTAAGAACTACAGAGCAAGAATAACATCAAAGGTTAAAGTCCTCGTAAAACTACCCTGGTACAGAGGAAGCATTTTCCAAGTCGTTCATGATTTGTAAAAGAACACTTGACAAAGGAAATGAATTTAGGAAGACTATCTTTCCCTGATGAAGCCAAAATGAGATTTTCAGATGTGTTGCCGCTTGCCATATTTGGAGGACAGATAGGACAACCTATGAAAATCAAAATACCTCAGTCAATGCGGAAGCACAAAATTCCGTCAAGAATGACCATGATTATGTCAAGGGAATTGCTCTAGCAATACTGCTGTCACCGCCTGGAGGCTTCAAAAGAAACCCTTCACAATAATTTTCTCAAAAAATAATTTTGATTTCTCGAAAATTACAACAAGATCAGACCTATACCAAACTCCCGCTACATTGGAAACCTGTTATCTCACTTTCGATGTCGACACACGCCTAACTGTTCACGTTAAACTCTACTCTATTCAGTAATGTTCTCATTCACTGTGGGAAGTCGTGATCCACGTGAATGCAAAGTTCTTACGACTGCTTTATTTTCACATATGAGTGTAGACAATAGAATTTCAAGGGAGATTTTTTGGAAATCGTATTTGTAAAATAAAAAGGAAAACCAAAGTAAAAGAGAACATTCTTCTCATAGCAAACATTTCGGAATCTCTGATTCCATCATCAGTGCTGTAAAATAGAGACCAAAAAATGATAATGAACAAATTGCAAAAAAACTATAAGAAACTAATATCAATATACCTACATCAAAAAATAGCTATTCCTAGCCAATGAGCCAAGGTTAGATGCAGCACAATTGATTACATCAAACAATATTTAACTCAAACTCCTTTGCCTGTCCTTACTTTGCCTGTCCTTACCACGTGAATTTTTGTATCATTTCTCAATGTAATATCCCATAAGCAACCAGTTATCTTGGTGAGCAAACCTTTCCTGGCACACATCAGGGCATTCAACTTATTCAGATTACAAACTGAACCTCTCTCCGATACATTTTTATCCTTTTCATGACACTAGGAGAGGAAATGCAATGTAACAAAAAGAATTTGTACATTGAAACTTACACATATTGAGAATATCGAGAAGCACATCTGAAAGCTCGTCATCCCATCAGACTAGCTTATCTTCCCAACTAGCGCCCAAATTAATTGTTGGTAATTCAACTTAGCTTTGACTCCAATCAAATTAATTGTCATAAAAATAAACGTTTTAGTTAGAACACTTTTCTAGTAAGAACACTTTTTCAGTGAGAGCCTTAAAAAGATTAATTATTTCTATGTAAAAACATCACGGTTGATTTCATCAAACAAGAAGTCAGAGACACTAAGAGCATTACCTGTTTTGCTGCAAAGTTTGATACATGTTTGGGAACATGGTTGGTCACCAATATATCAATGGTTCCAGACTGGCGAGCCTCAGCTTCAAGTTGCGTCACCTGAAAACAAAAATACTTCATTAAACGGTTTTGAACACTGTTTGAATGCTAGAAACATTCAGATTTTACGTAGCCAAATAATTTTCAATGCCAGTATTCTACATCTAACAAATTTTTACATAAACATGTATCCATTCAGTTGCTATTCTTGAGTTAACAATTTCCTAAGCTCAAATGGTTGAATATTTATGAGCCCTTAAGCTATCACAACCTCTAAATTTTGCACAAAACTCCACACCAAACTATGTTGAAATATTCGTTTACTAAATAACGACTTTCTTGGCAATGATTAATTGAAACATTTTTGTTGCAGATTTTCAATATTTTTTGCGTTTTCTAAATGATTCAAGTTCATTTATTTGTGTTAAGGATGATTGTAAATATTTTTACTATACTAACAAGTTCAAGACTCCTATGCAGAATATCTGCAGCTTAGATTAAGTTTATTTTAATGGCAATAAAATCCAAAATTTACAAAGTAAATAATTAAAGGAAATAAATAATTAATCAGTAAATATTAATACTATTAAAAATATACCATTCGATCATATGAGGAGATAAAGTGTACTCAAATTTCGCATCCCCCATAAGACCATATTAGCTTCGAACTTTTATCAACCGCAAAAAACTGATGTCGTTCAAAGTTTTCATTTTCCACGCAGTCCCGTACCAGAACCTATTGAGCTGCTGTTCAACGCAACTACTGTGCATTAAACCGAGTGTCCCTCCGGTCAAGTGTCAGAGCTGCTCTATTTGGTCCGGCCGTTATCAGTTGGGTTCCGGTACCCTTCAGCAGCACTTCAAGACGAGATACTCTTCGTTCTCAGCGGCAGGGGACTTAACGGTTCTGAAATTTTCTACGATCTTCAATTCGTCAACCTGGATCCTAAAATTCTCCGTGGAGTTTGAACTTAAGTAAACCTACAACAAGATGAGAGCTTAAACCAAAAGCAGCGGGAGACGGCAGCAGGCTACTGGCGTCGCATGGACGGAAGACGCCCGAGGCCCTCGGAGGTTCGTCCTTTTCTAGTGATATGAGGTCTTTTCGGGGGCTAGTGTGAGATTTGGGTGCTTTGCTCCTCATAATATTTTATCCGCAAATGAACTTAAACTTCTTTGAATACTTAAAAACATCTTTGAATACTTTAAAACATCTTTGAATACTTAAAAACTTCTTTGAATGTCTGCGGGACCTTCATAAACTTTGACCTGCAAATTTATCCTAAAACTTCCAGTTGTCGACCAACTTCAATTACATTCGCACAATTTTGTCGTCACACAGGTTGTTCGGGTCTGTGCCGGCTGCGGCAAGTCCGGTGCCTGCGTGGTGTTCGCTCGCTCTTCTGCCTCGACCTGTCTCGGACTTTTAACCTTGCAGCAGATTTTACGAGCACCTAATTTTAAATAGGTTTAAAACCATTCCGCAAACGTAATAAACTCTGAATCTGGAGCAGATTTTTTATACCTTAATCATTCTGTTGCAGCATTTTGTACAACTCTCCAGCCATCACATGCACTCTCAAGAGAGTTAAGAGATGGGACCATTTTGTACAGACTGGACAAGACAGGGAATCTCTCCACAAGGTGTGTTCCCACACAGGATATGCCCTGCAGATGGGAAAAGCAAGTTAGAAAAGAAGAGGAAGAACAGGAAGAGAAAAGAAAGTAAAGAAGGCACGGAAATTGCAAATGGAAAAAGTGAGCCGCACAAAGATCCATGTCCCAAAGGCCTACCTATAATTGAGGTGCTCAGCAATATCCCCTCTGAGGTCGCCACTCACCATGTCATGGGATAAACAAACCCAACTAAGATAAGCCTATTGTCTAACCTATGCCTCCTAAGAGGGCTCCATCCCGTAAATACAGTACTTGTAGCGCATTAAGGAGGTAAAAATGCATAAACTTTTGTGCAACACACTTAAACATGATTTCAAATAATCCTTCAACATTTTACAAAACTAAATGTCTTAGATCAGCAGGGTTGGAAAAAACAGGTTTAAAAAAAAAGAGGCCCATCTAGGTTTTGGAGCGTTTTGTTGCTTTAATGGGAGCTCTATTGGATTATGGTATTCTAAACTCTACTCATAAGTAATTTTGATTTTTAATACATACATTAATGATTTGTAAGTGCAGAGTGAACACAGCTTGAGCTACTCCAGTCAACAGCAGTATCTGCCAACCGATCAGTAGTATGATTTGGTCACCTATAAATTTCTGATCTTCAGAATTTCTCAGTCTTGCTGTCAGTGTCGTCAAGTGTAACATGATACTGCAGGCTCGGCATCTGCATTAGCTTGTTAGACCTACTAGTTTCCTGACTACAAGGGATGGTGACGCTTGGAATGAAAGGCAGTTGGTTGTATTCTACAGTTCATAAGTGTTGGATGTGTGCTTGAGTGCAAGTGTTTGTTGACCTGCTTCTTCTTAGAGCATTCATAATTCCTATTATTTTAATAAACACTTATCACTAAGTAACTCCTTTCTAAGTATTTCGAGTATTTAGATTATAAAAGTTTGATGACCATAGACCCACATCTAAATAACCCCTAATTGATGTGTCCCGCTAACTAAAGATCTCACAAAGTTCGTGATTAATTAATACATCAGCAATGCCTTTAGGGAGTGGCAGGAAAATGGAAGCACACTAGAGTCATGCAACTGAAATAGAAAGAGACAACTAAAGTTAGTTATGACTTTTGCGGTGACAAAGTAAGTAACATGATAGAAAGGGTGCAAAATCATTTGTAAAATTGTAAGGAAAAAAGAATAAGAACAAACAGCAGAGCTAGCATTAAGCAATGACCAATGTTAGTGACATCAGTTTGCCATCAACTTCCTTTTCTTCTGCATTAGCATCAACTACAGTGAAGCAAACTGCACCACCACCAGCAAAACGAAGTAGAACTTTGAGTTCCTTCGTCATGCACACTTCTCAAGAAGAAAAGAAAAATAGAAGTTCAACTGGCTAAATGTTTGTTTAGTTCAAATATTCATTTTAAAGTTACAGAAAATAAAGAGTTCCACAAGTTCTGTTCTGTGATGCGACCAGGATACAAACAAAAAGAAACTTGGCGGCGAGTTTCTGGATTCAGTGTACGATTCTGTTGCAAAAGATGATTTGAGTTGGTTTTCAGGAAATTGGCTTGACACACAAAGTACGAAGCAAAATAATACAACACGTTAATTAAATTACCAGATTCCACATTTCTAGACCACATCCAATTACAAAAATTGGACCATATATAAATAATAGTATAAAAATGTTGATAACATTTCTAAAACTAAAATATATCTAAAATACGTGAACGAAAGTTTACAACACATTTCAAGATTTACATTAATACTTCGTTGCACAGCCATTATTATCAATTATGGCTTCAAGATGTTTAGAGTAGTTTACTACCAGCCTTTTACAAGTTTTGGGTGTAATCTTATTCCATTCTTCAATGCAAATTTCTTTGAGTTCAGTGACATTATTGTGGCCTCTCTTCTGAATCTTGAATTTAAATTCTCTCCACAGGTTTTCGATCGGATTCATGTCCAGGGATAGACTTGGCCATTCTAAAACGTTTATCTTTTTCATCCTCAACTATTCCTCAGTTTCGTTTGCAGTATGCTTTGAATCGTTGCTTGTTGGAAGGTCCATCCACGTTTCAATTTTCACAAACGAGCTGAACATAGGCGTTGCTCCTTCAATATTACACGATATTTCCTGCCATTTGTGGCTCCTTGAATGATGTGAAGTTTACCAACCCCTGATGAGCTGAAACATCCCCACACCATGATTAAACCACCTCCAAACTTAACAGTGGGTATAGTGTACTTTGGTTTATACTCTTTGTTTTGTTGCCTCCAAACTTGGTTTGTGCTGTTTCTCCCAAATAGTTCGATTTTGGTTTCCTCTGACCACAATACTGAATTTCAAAACGCTACTGACTTGTTCAAATGGTCATTGGCATGCTTCAGCTTCGCCTCGACGTGACGTTTCTGGAGAAGAGGTGGCTTACGAGGGGTACGGGAGCAAAGACCTTCATGACGTAGTGCTCTGCTGATCGTGTGTTTGCTGGCTTCTATCTCAGTTGCCTTGAGATCATCCTCCAATTCTTCACGAGTAGTTTGAGGCCTCTGCATTACTGTTCGGACTAATTTTCGAACAGCACGGTCATTAATCTTCCATGGACGGTGAGTTCGAGGCTTGCCGAGTCGTATTTTGGCATTTCCACTTACGTATTAGGGTTCCAACCGAGGCTATAGGAACACACAGTATATCCCAAACCTTCATTGTGGAGCTCCACAATACATTCGCAAAGGTCTTGACTGATGTTCTTATTCTTACCCATGCTTGAGAATCAAGCGCAAAATTGGTTATCTTGAGAACCAAGCACATGCAACGCTATACTTGGGGAACCTTTGTTAAAAAATAAATCCACTACCGTAACCATTCATGAAGAATGGCACAGACAGCAACCGAAGACCAAAGAGTTATCTGTTGCATGCATACCTGACTGAAGAAAAATATTTCATCTCCGCAGAGGGAAGGCACGACAATTATGAATGAAGTTTCCATCAAAATGAGCTTTTCATAGTGGTGTCACTAAAAACATATCTTGTCAACTTCCATGTACAGTCAAATTTTTAGCAGAAATCAAAAGGTTATAGATAAAATTATAAGCTAATTCAAGCCTCCCTAACCATGGTCAAAGTGTTCCAAAAAGAGGAAGGATAAAGCTACCTTCATATGTAGTTAAGTGAAGAGGGAGTTTATGTTCAAGTTGTGTTCCCACAACTGGCTTAAGAAAAGGAATGAAAGGCAGTTGAAACCAAAGGCAGCTGTTTTTGAGCACCCATTTCAGTGCTCAAAAACAGTAAAGCAGTTAACAATGAAAAGAAATTCTGAACAAAACAATAATGAACATATTCGTGTAAAAAAAAGCCTACTTAATCCTCTACTCAAGATAATTGGAAAGGTTACAAGCTCATTAAAGACCCAACTAAAACCAAATATATCAGTTGTGGTACATTTGAATTTGTTTTAATAAAGTTTCATATTATTAACTTAGTTCATTCAAGTAACAAGGTACCCAAAAGCCAGGAAAATAATCAGAAACTTTTAGAACAAGTTTTAAAATTCAGCACCAAACTTCAATATTTTGCAACTTTTAGTTGCATAGAGCTTTCCTGCCACCAATAATAAAACTATAACTCTGTTTCACCATGGCTCCATTTAATGCAGAGTAATACAATAGCAAATATGGCTTAATAATCGAATTAGTCAGATGCATGGAAATACATTTCTGCATAAGTAACCTAAGTTAATAACTTTTTACTTCATTAAAGAATGTTGCAGCAATGAACTCTTTTAGTAATAAAATTATGTAGGAATCTCATCAAAATATGAGCTTAGCATGAACCATTTCAACTAAAGAACTTCTTTTTCTACAGAGCGCAACAATGCACTTTTATTTCAGAGCAGCATAGGAAAATATAACTTAACTTCTGCAGGGCTAAGTGAGTGTACATAAGAACTCTACCATAAAATGAACTGAATCACGACAGTAAAACCTCACTCAATATTACCAATTTTGGATAAAATTTCCATAATATTAACGAAAGAATGGTTTTGAAGTTTACGCTAAATAATTGGTTCAACTGCACTGCTATTTAGTTGAGTGTAAGGCTGGATCAACACGGTTCTCCACAGTGCAGTTAAAAACTGCAACTACATTTCATGCAATGTTTGCAGTCACAATGCCAACAATTAGGTCCATGCCAGGTTTTGAAAGTTGTTAATTAATATTGACGATATTCCAATCCATGCCCGAGTTTTCTTTGTTTTGTCTTTATAATCCTCGCTTGGCAGCAATTTGGTGCAGGGTTTCTCTGCGCATTGAAAAACTGCATTGTGTGGTTCCATTACAAAGAATTGTAATCTGGTCAAGTGCAGTTTTTACCGCGCGTCGGAAAAAGATGTTTGGTGAAAACTGCACCGTGTGAAGAGGGCCTCAAAAGTGAAAGTTGGACAGGTGTACAGAAATCAAATAACTCACTCACTTATACACTAGAGCAGAAATGAACAATCTTTAACTTTAGATTGACACCAACCTGTTCATTATTGTATCCACACAAAGCTGCAGGAGCGTTAAGAGACCCACTGAGGTAAGCAATACGCAAACCTGAACTTGTTTGGTAAACACCACTGGGACCTGCACATAGGTTAGAAATAATAAGGTACCTTGTGGCCAATTGTGTGTTTTAACTATTGAATCACAAAGAACTTTAGTATAATTGGTTATTTTGTTTTAAACTATATTTTCTTTCAAGCAAATAGAGTTTCTTTGTAATTAAACATGAACAGTGGCAGTCACCCAACTATAGAGCAATAAATTTTGAGTATTCATTATATCCAAGTGTTGCAGGTCAACATGTTCACCATTGGCTTAATATGAGTATGACATGGAATGTGTTCTAAATATTTAGAATTAAAATTTATCACGCTCTAATTTCATTGGCTTCACCGTTTCACAAGACTTCATTAAGGATATTTGAAGCTTGTAAATTGAAAATGAATTATTTACAGTAATTAACATTTTTTACCTTTATCAGAAACCATGACATGCGCCACTGTAACAAATTCAAATTCACTGCAAAGGAAGGCCAAAACAAAAGTGTACAGCTAAACCTCAGCTAACAACCTTTTCATAAAATTAAGATATTTTGTTAAACGTTTTGGTGATAAAAAACTTGCCATGGATAACAGCATCTAGAAGTACAGTATTTGGTTTGTCTGTGAGGTAATAACCAACATTTACAACTGATGTTCACAAGTATAATAGAATCGTGAAATGATTCAACTATTGTGAGCTGCAGGTTTTCTATGAAAAAATTTGCTTTGCTTGCTTTACACATGTGCAAATCTTGAAGGTTTTCATGAAGTTCGCCTTCTTGAAGTCTACTGGATTCGTACTAGAAAAGAAAGATTAGATTAGATTATTGGTTAGTTTAAGCCTCCTTATCCTCAACAAATGAGATCCAAAGAGAGGAAGGAGTAAGGCACCATCTAGTATGGAGTTAAGGGAACGTGGAATCTATGCAGAAAGGGCACAGAAACAGTAAGATGAGAAAGAAGTTCATGAAACAAGATCAAAGTTGAAGAAGAAAGTAGTAGGTGTTGAAAAAACAGGACAGCAGTGAGCCGAAGAAAAGTTGGTCCATTACAAAACAAAAACCTATGTTATTTTAACCTAAAGAAAGCCTGCCTAACCTTTAGCTCGAGCCCTCCCATTGCCCCCCTGGGAGCGCTAATTCCCATAGATACAATAGTTGTATCCCCCTGAGGGGTACTAGAAAAGAAATTATATTCAACAAGTTTCTTGTACATAATATGCGCAACATGACCCATACGCAGGTCGCAAACTACCCTAACACATTGCCACAATTGTAACACACTTCACAATTGTATAGGCTTAAAAATTTCAAATTTTTCAATCCACCACTGTCCTTGAAGCTATTAAAATACCTAAGTATTGTGCTGTTTACCTAGATTTCATTTCTAACCGGCTCATTTTTTATGACTGTACCTGGCTGGCTTTGCCCATTAAATGGAAGTGCTTCTCAAGCATGAGGTTATATATGGCCAGTTTTAATTATCAGCATGCTTGCATGAGATTAAGATTTAAAAAATAACCAAAATTCCTTGATTGTAATACTCTTTTGAATGCTAAGATAAGTTATACAGCCCTACATCTCTGCTTCTTCTGATAAACAGTTAGCAAAAAAATTATTTGTACACCTCTCATCTTTCAAAACTTTCAAGGAATTACTCAAAAACTATTGTTGCCACAGGCATATGATTTTCACAGGGTGTGAAGCACATAAAACTGATAATAATACAAAGTCTCTAGTAGTACAAAACGTTATTTTTGAAAGATTTAATGAGCTGAACTTCACAAACACGATAAGACAAAATTATTCATACAGTGAGCAGTATTACACTTTATTGAGGGGAATCTACCATTTGAGTACATTTTTAATAATCAATAGCATGTCCTTTCATCTTCATAACATTTAAAAGCCTTTTATGATAGTTTTTGACAAGCTTTTTATGTAGTTTCAGATGAAATATTGTTTCATTCTCCAATGTCGATGCGTTTCAATTTTTGAAGAATCTTTGGAGCTCTCTTGGTGATTTGATTTCTAATTCCTGCCACAAGTTTTCAATGAGATTGAGATCAGGACTCATCAAAGGTCGTGGCATCTCATTTCTTTGGAGCCAGCTCGTCGAAGAGCTCCAAAGAATTTTCACGAATTGAAATGCATTGCCATTGAAGAATGGAACAATACTTCATCTGAACCTTTGGAAAAGCTTATCAAAAACTTTAATAAAAGGCTTTTAAATGTTATGAAGATGGAAGGTCACGCTAATAATTACTAAAAATGAACTCAAATGATAGATTCACCTCAATAATGTATAATACTACTCACTGTGTGAGTAATTGTGTCTTCTCGTGTTTCTGAAGTTCAGCTTGTTAAATCTTTCAAAAATAACATTTTGTTCTTGAAACTTTGTATTATTGTCACTAATATGTGCTTTACACCATGTGAAAATCTCATGCCTGTGGTAACAATAGTTTTTGAGCAATTCTAGAAAGTTTTGAAAGATGAGGATGTACGACTAATTTCATCGCTAACTGTAAATATCCTTACAACAATGTTTCGAAAAAGTTATTGGGAGGCTTCCTGATTTCAAGTAAAAAGGAGAGAACTAAAAATACCGTATAAAACATTTACTCGAATTAAAAATTGCAAGTAAAACCATAAAATTGAATGTTTCGAGCATTCGCTCATCTTCAGCAAAAAACAAATTTACCTGAAAATACATGAAATGGTTTTTCAACTTGACTTATAGATTCTCATATTCGTAAATTTTTGAAAAAAAAGCTCAACAAACTGCCTTCTGTGGAATCAATCTGTGAGGGCATTCGCTTTGTTTCGTTTCCGTATTTTGGACCTCAGTCGGAGGAAATGAAGAAAGAAATTTTAGATTTGTTTGTTAGATACTTTCCGGGCATAAACTTAAAGGTGGTTTTAGTCAATAGTTTCAAAATAGGCTAATCTTTTCGTTTCAAGGACATTCTTCCTACCTCAATGCAGGCCTCCCTAATTTACAAATTTTGTTGTGCACGATGTGCATCCAAGTACGTCGGTTTGACGTCGCGCACTCTAGGCTGTAGGGTGGCCGAGCATTGAGGTAGGAGTTAACGCACAGGAAATATTCTAGCTAGTCCTTCACATTCAGCTATTAGGGATCATTCAGAGCATTGCAATAGCCAGCTTGACATCAGTTATTTTAAAATTCTTACAAGATCTAAATTTGCCACCGATTTAAGGATTTTAGAGTCTCTCTTCATTTCAAGAGATAAGCCGATTTTAAACAACCAACTTAGTTCTTTTCCGTTGTCAATAGTTAATAGGTAGTTTTTTTTTAAGGTTAGTTTTTGTTTTGTTTGTTTCTTCAATTTATCAACTTTCTAATTCGTTTCATGTATTTTCAGGTGAATTTGTTTTTCGCTGAAGATGAGCGAATGCTCGAAACGTTCAATTCTATTGTTTTACTTGCAATTTTTATTTTCGAGTAAATGTTTTATATGGTATTTTTAGTTCTCTCCTTTTTACTCAACAATGTTTCTATGCATCTTTTTCAAACTTTCATACTTAAGGGCACCATCTGAGGCAAAATGGGATCCCCGCGGCACCCTTGACTCAAATTTTTTTTAGTCAAAAAAGGATCCTTATGGTATGGGTTAATGTGCCATGAAATATTATGGCGCTACGGACACCAGAACCCCCTCCCAGGGGGAGTCCAAAAGGGGGCCAAAATCATAAAAATTTAGTATGTTTCGTTTTTTGTCGAAAAAGGATCCTTAGGGTATGGGTTATTGTGCCATGATATATTATGACGCTCCGGACACCAGAACCCCCCCCCCAGGGGGGTCCAAAAGGGGGTCAAAATCATAAAAAATTGAGTTTTTTGTTTTTTTTTGGTCGGAAAAGGATCCATTCAAATCGTAACTACTAATTAAATTTTGATGCTAGAACAAAACCATAGACAGTTTTAGAATCCTTGGAACATTTCTAACAAAGTTATTCATTTAAATTTGAACATTTTGTAAAAAAATTTTTGGGATATGCAAAACTTTAAAATAACATTATTGTTTGAAATGTTATAAAGTTTCGCATATCACAAAATGATTATTTCAAAATTTAAAATTGACTCAATAACTTTTGTTAGAAATGTTTCAAGGATTCTAAAACTGTCTTTGGTTTTGTTCTAGCATCAAAACTCAATGTGTTAATACAATTTGAAATATACATAAAAATGTATGAAAAAACTCATTTTTCGTAAAAAAATAAAAAAGTCAGGCCAAAATTGAAAAAATGACACGAGTAAAAAAGGTTTACTTTTAAAAAATTCATATACTGACCAATTTTCATGCGAATCGGACAACAAAAGTGGAAAATCCCGGACCTATATATGAGCTACATGGTGAGTACTCAAATAAAATATATTTCTATATGTTTTTACACACGATATTTCATATGTTACATTGAAATTTACAAGGAAAAGATTGCACATTATTCGCACATAAAAATTGATCAAAGAAACTGCATTCATATGCATAAATTGTCAGTGATATTGCAATTCAATAGTATATTTGCTTTTTGGCCTCTCATGAATAATAATACATTTATACCATTCAAATTGTATTAACTCATTGCATTTTGATGCTAGAACAAAACCAAAGACAATTTTCGAATCCTTGGAACATTTCTAACAAAAGTTATCAAGTCAATTTTTAAATTTTTAAATAATTTTTTTGTGATATGCAAAACTTAATAATAACATTTCAAACAATTGTTATTATAAAGTTTTGCACTTCACAAAAAAATCATTTAAAATTTAAAAATTGACTTGATAACTTTTGTTAGAAATGTTCCAAAGATTCTAAAACTGTCTTTGGTTTTGTTCTAGCACCAAAACTCAATGAGTTAATACAATTTGAAATATACATAAAAAAGTATGAAAAAACTTATTTTTTGTAAAAAATAAAAAAAGTAAGGCCTAAATTGAAAAAATGACACGAGTAACAAAGGTTTACTTTCAAAATATACATATACTGACCAATTTTCAAGCAAATCAGACGAAAAAAGGTCAAAATCCCAGATGGTACCCTTAAATGTTTCAGCATCTCTCAACTAAATAATGCAGCGGGCATTGATGAAGCAGTAGTAAAGTTGACTGAAGCTATAATGGTCGCATACAATCAGTGTTGCCCAATTGTAACCCGTACAGTTACCCCGAAAAATAAACAAAAGCCCTGGATTACTGGAGACACTGTGATTAATTTAAAGAAACGTCAAGCGCACTTAGTCCTCTTTTACGAAGGGCAAATATCTCGAGATATATATAACCGATTCAGAAACTATGTGACAAATCAGATTAGGTCATCAAAAAAGAGCTACTTTACGCGCAAGTTTACTCAATTCAAAGCAGACGCTAAAAAAACTTGGCGCCTCCTTAACTCAGGCTATAAACCGATTAACGCTGATAAAAAGGAAATTAAACATGTTGTTCAAGATAATGTTGCATACCACGAGAAAAAAGAAATTGCGAATCTCTGCAAGGATTTCTTCGTAAACGTAGGAAAAACTATAGCTGATGGTATTCCAAGTGAACCCACTGATCACTTGGAATACATGGATCATATTCGAGAACACAACTCCTTTTTCTTTACGCCTACCAACTCCTCCGATATA